>JAOTOL010000480.1:70000-73206 GCA_034440575.1 Imbricaverruca yamaguchii | reverse complement strand
AATGCATTTTTTTGCTTCCTTCAAGAATAATATGCTCTGCATCAAATATCATGGATAAAACACATTTTTAGACCCTCCTGGCTATATCAGTTGGTGCAGGAACGTTATGCTCGTGAGGTGTGCTGGGAATATGCATGAGTTGTGCGGTGTGACCATATGATGAGTGACAAGAGCATGGATATATAAAGTTGGCTTGACATCGATCAAGTATACTTTTGTTATCATTTACTCTATCATTGTTCAGGAAGTTCGCTTATAAGTCATCCACGACGTGGATGACTTCCGACGACTGTGTGTGGTGGCCCTCATCTGGTTGTCTTTGAGACACTAGGATGAGATAGGATAGGATAGGACAAATTATTTGAGGGCATTTTATTCTTGAAGAAGAATATCCGGCTTATTTTACGACTCATTCAGCGTCGGCCTCGATATTTGAACCCACAATCTTGCAATCCAAGAGTCCGACGCCCCAGCAACTAAGCTAAGTTTGTATTCTTCATTCCAGGAACCATCACTACATTTTTTCTCTCGAAATATATATACTTCGTTGTTTATAAAATGCATACACTCCATTACTTGGTGCTGCAATATACACCCCATAATTTTGCAAACTGGAAACTTATGCACTCTATTACATAGTGCTCTGAAGATTATACACTCCGTATTTTGGCAAACCCAAAAATTATACACTATGAATCCATGATCGAGAAGTGAAAATCCAACACTAGGTGGGACATTCCACGACAGATTGACAAGGGCCCGGGCCACTCATCTCTCAAATCTGGACCAAAATTCTTGTGTTCGGTTATCCTATGCCCGGAATCCACCTGTGCAAATTTTACTGCAACATGCCAAACGGTTCGGGAGTTATAGCCTGGGGCATTTCTGGAAGGTCGTTCTGAATGATTATGTTCGGTGGCCGATAACTATGTTAAATATCACTCAAAACATAAATATCCAAACATTTTTGCATTCACAATGGTCAAAGGAATATAATTCCGACAATATTTTGTATATGTTATGAACGATTAAAAAGTTATCCCACGACCTCAGTTCATGTAACCCCCGGTGACATCGATGCCAGTGAACATATTTTTGTTTATTGATAGATGGAAGGACCATAGTTTCCCTGACTTGTCGGAAAAGGCCCTGGGTCGTCAAAGGAGAGCGAGAGCAGGCGATATTTGCGAGTGTCAAATTCATGTGGCATAAAGTACTGTAAATTTCAGAGCTCTAGGGTGAACTGCTTTTTTTGGCTACGGTACAAAACGTCATGGGGTGTAGGTATTTACCCACCCGGCCGTGCGAGGGTTAACATGAGAGACGTGACAGCTGCAGGGGACCATGCAGGGGGCCCCCTGACAGTGCTTCAGAGGGCTCCAATGGCTGTTCCGGGGCCCCTCGGCCAAACCAATGCTCATCATGTGCACCAATACCTGCTCAGGGTCCCTCGTTTGTCAAAGAAGATGTCTTTGGTAAATATGACTGTCAAGGCCAATCAGCCAATCTGTCTTTTGCCAAACAACAGCCTATAGTGGGAGGGTCGGAATGGAATCGGCGTTCCTCAGACGAGTCTCAGGCATATACGGTTAGAAGGGGAGGGGACAGGTGCTCTCCCATATTTTCTACCGGCTCTCCTGACGCACTACTTGCCTCAGTTAGTTGGCAAAGGTTAGGTCGGTCACAAACTTCATGGTTCTATACGGTGGCCCAAGGGGTGGCGGCAACTAGGTATGCATCCCCAGCTGGCGCCGAAGGCGCAGTTTTTTTCTTCAAACGACGCGTGGTAGAAGGCCGATACAGCAATATTTCCCATCCAGTCAAGCTTTCCGATGGGGGTGTCCGCATCACCAATCCAGGATTAGTTATCCGATCGTCCGAAAGATGTCGCTGGTATCGGTCGATGTTCGCAAAAATGATAGTGCCGCCCGAGAGTTTCCGATCCGTTTACTATTATCCGCAATATAACTAAGTGGTGCTGGTAAAGGAATTTTCCTGTCGATCTCTAGAACACTGTATGAGACCGAGGTCGGGTGCAGATTATTTTTGGCACGGGATAGCAAAATTCCTTATGGAGCACCAGCTTAGTAAGTCATTTCTCATACCGTCAAAACAGCATTACGTGTTAAATTCCTGATTCTAAGATACAGAATGTGTGTAGAAAGCATGTTCTTGTGCGCTCACTCTCCGTATCCTCCAGTAAAGGGTTCCAGTTACAGCATGCATTAAATTACATTTCCAAATATCTTATTCATTCCCGCATATCAATTGTACATTTTATGACCAGCTTTTGACGTTAGGGCTTACAACAGTGCAAAGCTAAGTAGATTATATATTCCATCCAATGAAGTTCGGGAAACGACGGCAAGAAAGCTTTTTGCCAAACGTGTATGCCGCACGGTGTAATAGGACATTCCTCATAGGAAACCGGTTTGACGGCAGTTTGGTGAGAACTACCGTGAGGTAATGTTGGTAACGAGAACTACCCAGATGAGAAAACGTGTGGCGAGAATTAATACACAGATTATTAGAATACTGTTGCTTCTTTTGCTTCACGGTACATACGCAGTACGCGAGCATCTCGCGACTATAACTATGCACGAAATGATGAGAAGGTAGCGAAGAGAAATGCTTAAGGACAGGGAAGCATATGATACAATGTCGTAGAATGTTCGGTGGAGCCCAGGAATGAAAATAAATTATACCAGTGTCTCTTTCTGATCACGGCCTGCTGAAACGCTCCTAGTTCACACGAAGTGTACGCCAGAGAAGAAATATGAAAACCGAATAATACAATCGCAAGCATACGACCTCGATCCAAGGCATTTGTGAACCTCGATCATTACGGACTTTTAAGTTGGCGGCCATGACCTTGCGGCTGCGGTAGCAAATCATGCAGCTATTCGGTATAAACCTTGGCAAGAGCGCAGCACTGGAGACAAAGAATTTGGGGCTAACCAATGCACATGCGACCTAAAATAACTGGATGCAGTGACTCTAGCCGTGAGCAAATAGGAAGCTGTGTTTATACTGCCTATATCGCATTAGTCTGAGGTTAAACATATTAAGAATTTGACGGGTGGACACATTTCACTTCCGTCGCCCGGGACTGTTACCAGTTCACTACTTTTGGATTCGGTAAATAAATCACATCACGTTCACACTTTAATTATTTACACCTAACACGACCACCACAACAAAACACG
>JAOTOL010000480.1:57500-62500 GCA_034440575.1 Imbricaverruca yamaguchii | reverse complement strand
GAGTCCTTGGCTTGAGCCAACAGGTAGTTTAAAGAACAGCTTATGAGTTATCAAAAGCGAACAAGACATTTGACTCACTCATGCTGAGGATGCCCTGAGGAATTGTGCTTACTCACTCACGCTGAAAATGCCCTAAGGCAGACAGTTCACTCACTTCCATGCTGAATATTCCCTAAGGCATTGGGTTCACTCACCCTTACGTTGAGGCTGCCCCCCAAATTCTCTAAGATGCCCGAAGGCATTGGGCTTTCGCACCATTACGTTGAGGCTGCCATAAATTCCCTGAGATTCCCTAAGGAATTGGGCTTACTCACCCTTACGTTGAGGCTGCCCCCTAAATTTCATAAGATGCCCTAAGGCATTGGGCTTACTCATTTTTGTCTTCTTTAAAACAAATTTAATCCGAGTTTTTGCTGGGGTGGCTTTAGGAACCAGGGTTCTATTGCTAAGCAAAGCTTGTTGCGTGAACCCTGGCCCCACCACCCGATCCATGAACTCCAGTTCAACGGCAGAATTTAGACCGATAGTTTAACTTGCCGTCAATGCACCGACACGGACGCCCGATAGCTCGTCCCAGGCCTTATCGGGCCAGCTGCCAACTGACACTCCCGGCCGGGGGGACTAAACGCGAGCGCGTGAAGCGACTCGAACCCTGTGCTGCCAGTACAGGGGAGACCAGTGCAGGCCAGCGCTCTAACGAACTCAGCTACCAGGGCGGCTTAGGGGGAAGCCTTACGTTGAGGCTGCCCCTTAAATTCCCCAAGATGCCCTAAGGCATTGGGCTTATTCACCCTTACGTTGAGGCCGCCCCCTAAATGTCCTAACATGGCCGAAGTGTAGCCAGACTTCGCGAGTTTGGCTGACTTCTTCTCACGATAGATACCTTCCCCGCATTTACTTTTGTGCCACAAATAGCTAGTGGAACACAACAAAAGCAAGCAAAACAAGAGTACCAAGGCCTACACAATCCTTAGCCTTAATCTACTCCAGGGAGGACAACCTTGTCCTTCCCTGCAATTATACGAGTATGGTTTGAATTGAATGAATGGATTGAAAGTGCCTCTATATTTTTTTTTGGTGAATCCATTGGCAGTGGTTCCTGACACCGCCCATAAGTGCATGGTAGTCGAGGTGGTCAGATCCAACAACATCCTCAGGGAGGTGGTCAAGAAGAAGTATGTGATACCAGAACTAGATGGGGCTGTGCCACATGTTCTGTGCCCAATTTTACAACTGCCCTGCTCAATGGTAGTTGTACGAGACCACACACACACACACAAGTACATGGTGGTCAAGATGATCAGGTTCAACATCTTCAGGCAGGTACTCATATATGAGACGGCACAGTAGACGTCATCGTCATCTATGAATCGGCGCCTCGGGATGCATGTACGCATGTGCATGATTGCATGTGCCACAGTGACCCATACATTTTTCAGGGATCAACAGTGAAATTCACCTTACAGCCGTAATCAGCTCTCCAAATTTGTCTAGCTTGAGTAGTTTCTAGGATCTTAGGAGGGTGGACGAATTCGCCCCTCTTCCCTGCCTATGGGCCGCGTAATGTGATAAGCTGTTCGGTACTCATAGTAAGGGAATACAATTCATATCTTAGTGCGCGTGTTGCAAAGTAGTCGAGTGACCTGAGCGGCTCTCCTGTGGGTCAGGTGTCACTGTCAGGTTCCCATCGTTGTTGGAATTTCCATCCTTAGCATTATTTTTGAGGAATTTTGCGATGAATGCCTTATCTCACCATACACGCGGTTTTTGTTCTGCTCGACATCTAAGTCTGATCTTTTTCACGTGTATGTGGGAAAATTGTCATGGTCGACTTGGTCCGACTCGACCCTGCTCCACTACCCGCCAAAATCGACACGCTTCTGAACACTGATTAGTGTTTTATTACGGTGTTTGAGGTCTTAATCTGTCACGAATAATTTCATTTGTTTTATCAAACGTTATTCTAATAATTCCTTTGAAATACTATCAAGCTTTGATGGAAAAAGCGTTTGGCGGCCGCATTTCTCGTGACCACACAGTGTGCACGATAAATGGGCTCACATGGATCTGTCCGGCCGGCGACCACGTTATTACGACATGTCACGTGCCGTTCGTGTTCCACGGCTGATCCAGCTGGTAGGCTCAACGACAGTGTAATAGAAAACGCCATGCTGATCTGCTACGAGCAGCACACGCTGAACAGAAACGATGCGCGGTGGAAATAGCTGTGAGACACTGCGCCACACATGCTATTTCTACAACTTGTTAAAATCCAGCGAATGGGAGATGCAGGCACACACGTGGAGACATCGTATAATTACTGTTGTTGCTAGGATATGATCCAACCATATTGTTTTGGTACAACAGTGCAAGCTAAATGATGTGAAGATTACTAATGTTGCTCGGCAGAACCCAGGCGCTTACAGAAATGAAGAATGCCTGATGTACTCTGGTATATTGAGCAATATTTGTCTGTCTCTTTCAGAGGAGTTTGGCGCACCCTAGAAATTCACGGAGTGAATATCAGCACGGGGTGATCATTGGGAGGGCCATCGAAATGTTGATGTTGCTTCGAAACATAAAAAAATGTTATTGGTGTTACACTGGCATGACCAAAAGTATACGAGGCTCCACCTCTGCGTGCACAGTAGCTTAGAGGAGAAGTCCGGGTTTGGCAATAGTTCAGTGAGTCACTGCTGCTGAAACGAAGTGGCTTTCGAAGAGCTAAATGTTGAACTTGAAGGCGCCATTGATGGCAGATACTTTTGTTCCGAAAATAATAGATTTTTAAAGCAGATTCATAGCAGATACTTGTATTCCATGGACGCCTCTGAACGTTCGATGCACTACGCCGGACCTCGGTTTATGCTTAGAAAAAAGTGTATGCCCGGCCGCCGGCACATCCGGAGAGGTAGCGCCCTCGGAGGTGCACTGATTAGCAAGGAAATGCTGCTCGGCTCAGATGACCGAACAAGAGGCATGGTCATTGAGCTGCCTTGTCACATTCAGTTCAATTTTCGATTGTTTCTGTTAGCCTGTTAGCCACCGACGATGGAGAGGTCTTCGATGGTCGCGTGTTTGGCTTCCCTCTTTACTAGCGTGCTACTGGAGCTGTTACCGATTGGTAACCGATTAGTATTTGGGCGTGCTACCGGGACTGTTACCGATTGGTATTGGGGCGTGCTATGGAACTGTCGCCGATTGGTATTGGGGCGTGCTACCGGGACTGTCGCCGATTGGTATTGGGGCGTGCTACCGGGACTGTCGCCGATTGTGTGGGAGAAGCATTAAACGACGAATAGCTATGATCATTGCAGGCATATGCGGACTGTAATTTTCGAAGGCTGTGAGCAGAGGGAATGGGTGAAAGATTTGGAATTTGGAGGATTATGGAGGGACGAATTTTACGAAAAGGCGATATTACTCGAAATACTCCCTGAGGACTGTCTACTTGGCATTGACTGTCTACTACAACCTGCGAAGCACTGAGGAGGAGACTTCACATCTTGGTAATAATGTAAATAAACCTGGTAATTGGTAATATTGAGGGTGCTCCGTATTCACTAGTGGGAACACTAGGGGCGGTCCGAGGCATCGAAATCTGGTGAGGCAGTCACCACTGCACCCCCCACCCCCCGATAAAAAATCGTCGGATTTCGACCACTCCATTTTTCGGTTCCCAAAATTTGCAAATTGTTTGGTACCTATGTTCTTCACACAAAAATATTCATGCAATTGTGCTTTAAGGTATTTTTGGACTCATAGATTTTTCCCAATATACTCTTTATAAAAGTGATGAAGCTAGTGTGACCACTAATTTCCTCTCGAAATGGCTACTTTTCAGCTGGCAAGCAAAATAACACAAAGAAAGTGGCTTTAAGTTAGGTAACATGGCGTAAAAAATAAGGTGTAAAATATAATGTAATATGCCCATTTCCTAGTCCAGCCTAGCATTAATTAAAAAAGAACATGATTTCCCACAAAAATGGGAAAATTGTTTTTCTCAAAATTGACAACATAAAATCCCAATCCAACGGATCACCTTTAATGGAAAAATTCAAACCTTCCGAATGAAAAGCACCTGGCATAGCTAAGCCTAATCCCTTTGTTTGCTTTCTGGAGATAACGGGACATGTGTAAGACATGTCCTGTGAATACCTTAAAGCACAATAATAAGATGTCTTGCATGAATTATCATCAGCGTTTCCTAAAATGGGTATGGCTACTTTTTCCAATTCCACAGAAGCACAGCACATAGGAGAAAGGAACTTAAGAATAGCCAAATCAATCTTTTGACCAGACAAAAACTATACATTTGCTAGACCTGGAAATGCATTGGTTCATACACTAAGGATCGAAGTTGATAATAATATACAAATTTAAGTTTGTTCTGGGTTTCAGTCCATAAAAATATCATGGAGGATTTCAATTTGAAAAAAGACCAAGAAAATGTCCACATGTGTCAGTCAATTATTTAATTTACTCATAGCTTTAATTTACTCATAGGTCACATTTAGAGATTGCCAACATCTCCTTCCACTCTCCCTTCCAAACTTCCTGAGCACTTGCAGAGCTAGAGATGTCTCACAAAGTCAGGGGATCCAAGTTCATATGTTGTCATTTTCAGTGCAGTGCAGTCCTTAGTTTGTAGTTTTCAGTGCATATGGAAAATGACAAACTAAGATTAGCAGGAACCAAACTACGGGGTCGAGATCACATACCAACTCCAGGCATGGGCACTTGGTTACCAACTATGAGGAACATGAACAATTTTAATAAGCCCAAAGATCAGACCAAACATTTGGTCAGACTAAGCCTGGTTTTCAATTGGGAACAGTTCAACATACCAGTACAAATTGGATGCATTGGAAGATCCAGAGCTCATTTTGAGCTGCTTAGCTGTGCCAAGAAAAACTAATTCTCAGATTTGTTTTAATATTTTGTGCAAGTTTCTAACCCCTTGAATTTGGCATCAAATGTTTTTAGTTTTGCACACATTG
>JAOTOL010000480.1:0-52500 GCA_034440575.1 Imbricaverruca yamaguchii | reverse complement strand
CAAACATTCGTGGCAGAGGCGCAGCCAGCTGTATGACCAGCGCACTCGATGCGCCCTTTAGCCCAAGTAACCAATCACAGCGGCAGCGAGGGGACGTCCCCTTAGCAGGCTGGCAAGCAAAAATACACTAGATGAAGCATGCCATTTTGACTACATAACCAGACATTTTAATGCATGACCAGATGCAGATTTGATGCAGATGTACAAGGCATTGCAAATCTGCGGCATTCTGTATCAAAATCCGCTGTCCGTGGTTGTTTGCTACCCTGGACAGAGACAGGTGGCCAGACTGATGCGTGCGGCGACACACACGTCGCTCTCGCCACTCATGACTGGTGACCCGCGATTCGTGACTCACGACTCACGACTTTTGATCGACAATAAACACTGCAGCTGTATTGGCTGTCCAGTTCGAAAAATGTTGTGAAGGAAGTAGATGTTTGGGCGAGATACTTAAGGATTAACTTCAACGAAATTTATTTTATTTTTTCAGAATATCGCGAAGGTGACCACATTTTCGTCCACTTGATAAGATCCCGGCAGAAAGGTACAACACTCTGTGTTTATTTTTGTCTGACAATGTTAGGCTCTGTCCATGTTAGACCTCTACCATGCATCAGGAGAACGCCAACATTTTTAGCTGTTTTAGAACACAAGAAGAGCTGCATGAATGTTATTGGTGGTGGAGTGGTCTCGTCTAATTATCTAATTGTTGGCGTCCACCCTATGCAATCAATTCTATCTTGTTTGGGTTGACTAGCATGCCGTGTTGGAAAACTATGTGGCAACAGCATTTATCAGATAATCCAACGATCTCTAAACTATGTGCCCATAACATTCAGCACGCACTCCAGCGATATTTAAGTTATATGCCGAAACATCCAGCGCGTACTCCAGCGATCTCTAGCCTATGTGCCATGGTATCCAGCACGAACTCCAGCGATCTTTAAACTATGTGCCATAATATACGGCACGTACTCCAACGATCTCCGAACTATGTGCACGTACTTCAGTGATCTCCAAACTATGCGTACGTACTCCAGCGATCGCTACATGTCAGTCATCAGGGCGCCATGTACTATGGCAGCGAGCTACGTGTCAACTACGTAGTGAGCTGGTGTAGCTAATACAAATTCCATTTATACTACATGAAATGGGGTAGGCTAAATCATTACTCACCACACTGAAAGGAAGAGCCGGGTCGATACTCTAAATGTTTCTATATTCCTGCTAGGGTAGCATAGGTGGAGATTCGTTTTCAAAGTTGGTGTGGATGAGGCGGTGACCAAGGCAAGATTTTGCCAAAGGTGTATCCCCATTTTTCGAAGGTGTCGGGATTTACCCCACCATTTTTCTCCTGTTTCTACAGAACTACAAAACTGAACAGATGGCATGCAGAAAACTCTGACCTTCAATGTGCTTTTTTAGGCTTTCGGAAGATGGTCTGCGTCTTCCACATACCGTGCACAGGAAGAGTAATGGTACCATATGATGAGCGATGTCAAACAGTCTTGTATCTTTAGAACTAAATAAGATTTCTTAGAACACATTTTTTACGACAAAGCGCATGTAATTGTGATGAAATTACGCAATGGATCCACGTTTTAAGCCCTCCTAATGTTTGTGTAGTTCCCTAATACATGAAGTTTTTGCTTCCCCGAAACGCTCGAGTCGTGTTCGTCTGGGTGCGGATCTGCCTGCTCCGTGCTAGGTGCCCCGCCCAGCTCCGTTCATCTGCGGGACTGGTTATATGGTGTGGTATCATGTGCAGATGCTGCATTACCATGTAATCTGGTTGGTTATTGGAGTTTAAGAGAGCATCGACTACTTCGGCCATGCAGCGCTCATAACATCGTCAGTGAAACAGTGAAATGCAAGCAGCATCATCAATCAAACAGAACAAAGTAAGCAACATCGGTCAAACAGTGAAATTGGAGTAACATCATCAGTGAAACAGTGAAATTCACGCAACATCATCTGTGAAACAGTGAGATGGAAGAAACATCGGTAAAATAGTGAAGCGTTAAGAGAAAGCGAAGATTAGTGGCATATCACAAGGTGTCATGTCATTCCAGGCTATGGAGTGAAATACAGAACGAAATACGACGTAGCTAACATCTTCCTGGGTAAATTACACCAAAACGCACATGGGAGAGAAATTCAAATAACCGTCCGGTATGAACCATGTGTGATCCATCACCCAGGAGACCTGCCATCGTTAGCGTGGATACATGTCGTCCAAAGAATCGTCGTCGTTCTCTTTTCTCTGTTGTTTTCTTCTTCTCCTGTCACGAAAGTTGAGCTTGTGTGAAAGTGCTGCATTTCAGTGACCTTGCGCAGTTTGACGTTTAGCTAATCCCGTGAACCAGGGAATTGTCAGTGGGGGCGGGGGGAGATGTAATGTCCATGATAAGTTACGTTGCAGATCTTCTCCTCACGTGATCGGTTTGGTTTTGTTTGGTCAGCTTAGTCCTACCCAATTCCCGAAAGATGAGTCCATTTCAGGTCGTCAGACAATGCTCTGAGCAAAAGTAGGTTAGGTGTATCAACTGAATCTCAACCATCCGGCCATGGCTGTATGAGCCCCCTCTCTGGGGGATAAGTATGTTGACACCTTTACCATGAGCAAGGAAGCCAACATTCGTGGGATACGATAGCTTAGATTGAAGACGTGGCAGGTTAAGGCAGCTCTCCCTTCCTGGTGACAGCAAGCTATTACCTGGCTGCAGTACCTAGCGAGTTTCACCGGGCCAATTATCATGCGTAGATTACATCGTAATCTCCCCCGACGAGGCATCACTTTTTCGTGGTGGGGGGATTGTGTTCCTCAAGAATTCGGCGACCTGACCACCCGGAAGCCGGGGAGAGGTCAGACGAAGAGTTCCTCACTCGTCCTTCCAGCGCATCAGCGCCGATATTTGTGGTCTGGCGCTGAGAACATTGTTTTAGTTTAACGACCCTAACTCGAACACAAATCTATAGATTTTCGTTTTTCTCACTTTAAGAAACGCGCTGATCATTTCTAAGGTATACAAACAATGGTGTATATCGGCCGGTAAAATCTGTAGTTATCTACGAAAAACCGGAGGCGTGGGCGGATTTCGCCCCCCCCCCTCTCTTCCCGGGCGCGTATTAAAGGACGTACTAGAAGACGAGATCCTCGATGGTTTATCGAAATTCGGAGTAAGTGGAGCGAGGAAAATGAAGATCGGGGGTTGCAGAGACGATTACAACAAACAATGCCATTTTACTTTTAACACAATTGACTTACCGTCGGAGATACGAGTGGCATATGTACATGTGAACGTTCGTGTCTTTCTGCCTAACCCCATGAGATGCTTCAAGTGTCTGAGGTATGGACATACTAACAATTTCTGGAGGAATCGTCCAGCCTGTGGGAAGTGTGCTTCTTCTGACCACAGTGCCAAGCAGTGCATATCCGGTATGCTACACTGTGTGAACTGTGGGGTCGGACAGACCCGCCACACCTCGTTTGACCGGACATGTCTGGCCTATGTGAAGGAAAAATAAATAATTGCAATCAAGCACACCCACAAGGTAACTCCGCGAGGATAGATAAATGTACGAACAGTTTCACCCTAAAATATGATACACATCGAAGGTCAGAAACTCTGCACCCATTACACACCAGGTGCACGAAGACAAAACCAAAGAGCTCATTGCACACCTGTGTGTATTCCTCCGCTCTTTCGGCATATCCGCCGCCTCCCCAGCAACATCTCAAACATAAATGACTGGGACACCCGAAGCGCCAGAACACGCTGCGTCGCCGCGGACGGCCTCGCGTCATCCTGACTCTACGTCGACTGCTTCAGAGCAGACTCACGAGGAATGGCAGTGTGTCCAACGGGCCACGGGACCCGCCAAGCCCTCTACCAAAGGCCTGGGGTCCATTCCCCCACTTCCGTCGTGCTCGCACCAAGCCAGACCATCCCGGTACCACCCAAGACTACGCCAAGCCCTCCACCTAGTTCTGGAGAGGATGGCGTGGCCTCACGACGGGTCCCGGTGATTGCATGTGTCCTGGCGATCCGACCACGTCCCTCGACTAAGGTCAGTCCAGGGGGCACCAAATATGAGCGCGTCTGAACGGGCAGCGCGTGTCGGACCTAGGGAGTCGTCGCCGAGCTCACGGGCTGAGCGACGGCTCCTGGAGACAACTCCCCCACCGTCCCCGGCCCCTAGCGTCAGTCCTGTGGGTGCCCCGGAGACGGGAAGGACCATGGGTCCGCCTCCAACACCACCCCATGCGACGTCCACTGGACGCAAGCGATCACTCCCATGAACACCATTACCACCCGGTGGGGGGCAACATAGATCTCGCCCCAGATCGTCCGACACCATGTTAGCTCGACATCTTTATAGCGGTGTTACGAGGTCACCATTTTTAGTCACACTAGTCAAGTCGAATCAACTATGTCCTCATTAATTTGACAATGAAACTACAGGGGCGTAAGGACCAGCCTGCAGGATCATCAGGCCATGGTGAATGAGCGCTCTCCGGTAGCTGTCTGTCTACAGGAGACGAAGCTTTTAGCTGGAACCCCGATTTATTTAAAAGACTACCAGGTCTTTCGTAATGACAGCCAGACAGACAACATTGCACATGGAGGCGTCCTGTTGGCCGTCCACCACAGTGCTTCTGCCTTTCCGCTTATACTGCGCACCAACCTGCAGGCGGTGGCAGCACGAATGTCCATCGGACGCAGAAACACAACAGTATTCTCGATATACTTCCCACTTGGCGGACCTCTACCATTAGTAGAACTCGGACGAGTTTTAGCTGGGCTTCCTCCTCCCGTTTTACTTCTAGGAAATTTAAATGCCCATCCCACGATCTAGGGATGCGCCGATATTAATTCACGCGGACGACAACTCGACACGCTCTTTCTGGAAGAAACGCTTTGCATTTGAAATACGGGTGCACACACTCACATAACATTCCCACCCGGAAGCACTTCCGCGGTGGACATTAGCGTGGCCAGCCCGCAGCTGGTGCAATATTTCGATTGGCCAGTTGAATCCGAACCTAGAGGCAGCGACCATTTCCCAGTCTGGCTCCATTGTGTTGACGGAGCCACCCTGGGCTCGAGGCCACAAGCTGGAACTTTAGAAAGACTGATTGGCCTGACTTTGTAGCTAAGCTTGATGACATTTTTAATACAAACGGGACCCCCGCAGTGGGGCCAGCCTCGTTACTCGGCTGGCCAGGGAATTGGCGCTCCATCGGGGTAGCACAGCCGCCCCGATGAGGTGTGTGGAAACACGGAGGTGTTTCCGGGGACTCATAGTCCCCATCGTCCATCCCTGTCTTCAAATTCCCGTATCCACCCCGTGACAGCGACCTTCTGTATACCTTTCATCCAATCCTGCAGCACTAATCCCTCCCTTGTCACGAGCAGGTAGGCCAGCTTCCCCTGATCTACCCTTCAGCTCAGTTTTATCGTAGTAGCCGCGCCCCCTCGGCCCGTTCCCTGGGGTTGACGGAGTCCTGGAGGTTGAGGTCCCCGTCGCACGGTGCTAGTTGTGACGGGGAACCAACACACCTCTTTGGTCCTGATATCCCGGAGGGGCGGGTGGGTTCGTATGGCCCCATACGGACCAAGTGGCTTGTCGCTCGGGTTGGGGGCCTGAACTTCGTCCCGGTTCCTGCTGGCCTGGCCGGTAGGGGTCAAGGGGTGGGTGGTGCTGGATCCCGGCCGGAGTGGTGAGTACCTCTCTCCCGGTCGGGGACGGTATCGCCTGGCTCGTATCGCTCTTCGGGTATCTGACGTCCTCCCGTTGTCGGGATACAGGTGTCCCCCCGGTAGGGCCCCTGTGAGGTGGGATACCACGAGTAGCCGAAGTAAAAGCACACTTTCATGGATAACTCAAATGAACAAACCCATCCTGGACCTCTTAGAAGGGGCTAGAATGTTAGCCTTCATTCCGTAAGTCGTATCTCCCCTTCCGGAAGACGTGTCACGACCCGACACCTGCAGAGGCGCACCGTCCTGCAAGTTCGCCGTCCAGCACCGTGGTCCCTACCATTGATTCCCATAGAGGAAGTATAGTTGGAAGCCAGGGTTGGGAAGCCAAATCATCCTCTCCACGAGTACTGGTATCAAAGTCTAGTGATCCTGGGAAGAGCCTTTCACCCTTTGAGCGTAAGCGCGGATGTGATACAATGGGCGAAGTAGTGAGATGTGAGAAGCTGCGAGATGGATCAATCGAGGTGGAGTTTCGGAGTGCAGACGGTGTCGTGGAGGCGCGCAGGATCAAGGTGAGGAGAGGGAGCGACCTGCAAGCAACAAACACCATTATTTTAATTTTTAATTCGACGAACCTTCCCGATACATCGTGTTTTCGTCCCGAATCCGATGAGATGTTTTAGGTGCCAACGTTACGAACATACTACACAATATTGTCTCGGCTGCCCGACCTGTGGTAGGTGTGACACTTCACAACACACCGACGAAAAGTGTGAATCGGAACGCGTGTGTTGTGTGAATTGCGGTTAGGGCCAGGTCCCACACACTGCCTTTGATAGAGCCTGCCCAGCACATCTGAAGGAGAGGGAAATCCTTGCTTTGAAATGTTCCAGAAACCCGTCTTTTAGGCAGGCCAGAGAGGCCTACGACGAAATTCACCCGAAGGTATCGTACGCAGAGAAGGCGAGGAGCACGCTACGTACTACCAATTACCCGAACTCAAATAGTATTTCCCAGCTCCCCTCTCCCCATGGTCAACAAACATGCCCGACAGCGCAACAGCAGCCGCAGATCACCAGCGCCGCTCAAGTCCTGACACAACTCAAGGCTCTCTGCAATCTTTTGGACTGGCTTGCTCGTCAGAGCAGTCACAGCCAACCCAGCCGAATGACATAATGGATTGCTCAGACACCAGTACATTATCTACCCCCACAGTACAGCAGCAAGATGGATGGCATGTCGTGCAGAGAACCAAAAAGCCGAGCTACTCCGCCACGTCCCCCCGAAACCCCACCTCATCCACCGTCACAACCACATCCACTCTCACCATCACATCCACATCCACATCCACCCGCCACGGCTTACCCACACCAAAATCCACTGTTAGCCCTCCGGCACCTCCAATCATCTCTTGTGGGACTGGTGCAGTGGCCCGCAGAGTGCCAGTGGTACCACCACAGGCGGTGGAGGTCCGCTCCGGTGCTCCTGACATGGGCGCGTCGGGTCGGGCTTCCCGTGGCGGGTCACGGGACCCATCGCCAACCGCGCGAGCTACGGGGCCTCCCGTAACTCACCCATATACTGCTGCAGTCCACGAGGGTGCTGTGTCCGCCGAGAGCACAAACAAGCTGATGGGCCCACCGTCTGGGTGTTCCAGAGCAGGCGGGAAATCAGCCCAATGGTCTCCTGTGGCTGGACGTAAGCGGGTCTCCCCTGGCCAGATGGTTGTGATTCAGTTGATAAACCTGACCTGCTTCTGCTCAGAGCCTTGTGTGGCAATCTAAAAATAGACTCATCTTTCGGGAATTGGGTAGGACTAAGCTGACCAAACAAAACCAAACCGATCACGTGATGAGAGGATCTGCAACATAGCTTATCATGGACATTACATCTCCCCCTCACTGACAATTCCCTGGTTCACGAGATTAGCTAAACGTCAAACTGCGTAAGGTCAATTAAATGCAGCACTTTCACAAGAGCTAAACTTTCGGGACATGAGAAAATTTGTAGTGAGCATGTCAAATCATATGCTTAGGAATATGGGTGCAATAACCGCCAAAACATTGCGGCTTGGACAAGCGGGAGTAGGGGTGAGGAGGAGAAAGATAAATAGGTGGCTAAATCTAGAAATTTGTACGATGAGGTATGTTGTTTTTCCCTTGCCGTACACATCATGTCGGACTTAAACCATCAACGTATTCTGTTCATCTGTTCATCATCCATCATAGACTATTGCTATGGAGGAGCTTACACGTCACACAGTGGCGTCGCCACGAAATTCTTACAGGGTGGCAAAATCGAAAGGGGGCCTCCTGCTCCCCGAAAAGGGGCCTCCATTGTGTTAGGGTCTCCTATTGTTTTAGGCCCTTAGTATGGTTCGGGAATGGGAAGCATGACTTCATATTAATGTACTGTTTGTTCTTGGCATGGTGCGTTATTTACTCAACACGCAAAAGCAATATTTTTTTTCGTTGAAAACTGGGACATACCAAGGTATAAATAAATAATATGTGGGTAAATACCTAAGTGTCAAAACCAACCGACGTCTCAATGCTTTTTTTTAACAGAAGTATCTTCCCGTCGGCCTCTAGATTGCAGCGAGGCTGATGCTAAGCATATCTTTCAGACATCTTCCATTGATCAACCTACAGTTATGTCCTCCAAGAATAACTGAATATAGCTAGATTCATCATTACTGCTATTTATTACCACCAGCTTGATGCCATAAGCAAAGCTTAGGCGACCATTTCTCAGTACTAGGACGATAATTTCGCGAAGGTGGCAATAAGAAGTGGGTTACATTGGTTTTCTGATCGGAATCTTAGGAATTTGCGAATTTTTCAAATAATATTTGGTGCTGGTTGCATGGCACCTGCCGAACAAGTTAAAATAGCAAATTCTTCGCGAATTAATTCACTCGCCTGGGATTTCGACCGCAATTTTGTCAAAGGGGATTTATCGAAATGACATGATTAGTGATCAACTAAATTCTCCTGCGGAGGTGCCCAATCTACCACTATATTTCCTGATTTGTCGGATTTCAACCCTACCTCTCCCACCCAATTCTACAGTTTTATTTTGGTATCCCTTGGTAAATCAACTCACTCTGCTGAAATTACACCCATACCACAACAACCGGATCGGTATCCGAAAATGTCATGCTGGAGCCCTCCACAAAAAGATGGATTCCAAAAAATCAATGTCAGGGTCGGTAAAATTGATCTGGAGCACAGAACATATTACCAGATGCCTTGACAAATTGTGTACGCCGCCGAAAAAAACCGAATCTCGAAAAATCGAGATGGGATACAAACACATGGCGCCAGGGTCTCCAAATGTCGGACCGGAATTCGGACTTTTGAGAGAAAAGAATCAGAAAAGATTCACAAAAATAGCATTGAGCCCAGAAAACTGGCGTTAGGTAACCGGAACCACGGTCCTGGGAGCGATAAGTCAGGCTGGGACACAGAAAAATCGTCCCGAAGCCCCAAAACCGAACGCCCACAAATGTGCGTTAGAAGCCCCCAAATGAACACAGGACCCAAAGAGCAACGGGGTTCGAAAATACAACTGACGCTCTGAAGCACATTATCTCCCAAAAAGTGGCAGGGCCTCAAAACATGCGTTGCAGCCCTAAATAAACATACATGGAGCTCTAAAAAAATACACTGGAAGCTCTCAAGGCACGCAGGGACCATGCTACCGCACAAGGGTCTGAAAAAGTGTCTGGAACCACAAAAGGCAAAATGCTTCCAAATCGAACAAAGGGACCAGGGGTTAAATAAACACATCAGGATTTTAGAAAACGCCCTGACACGTAAAAATATCCTCGGTGCATTAAAAGCAACAGCACCCTAAAACGAGCAGGAGTTTAGAAAATGTATTAACACCCTAACTTGAATTTACAATATATTACCCATCACTTTGAAATGTAAAATTCCCCAATTTCAGGCATTCCAGTTCATATCACCCGGTCGCCACGACGCCAATGTTCGTGCACGTGCGCGCATTCGGCGCATTCGCAACACTTCGTGCGATGCTACGGTTTCTGCTAGGCCTTCTCCCCTTTGATAATTACTGTCACATGATAAACTTGCGCCATATTTGATATGCTGCAATGCTTAGTATGGGCGCTCACTGCGAAAAGTTGAGTAATTAAATCCGATCATTAATTTCGTACTTCCCACATTTTCTGGTAGTTATGAAGTGCAGATTCCGTTCAGCTTTGACGCACCTGATATCTTTGCTGCTATCCTCTCAGAATGGCTGTCGAACCGAGGCCCTTCCTCAGTGTTCTTTGTTGGACCCGCTGCGTCTTTGTGCGCAGCGGCCTGATGCATTTTCGAAACCCCTCCTCGTTTCAGTGTGTTGTCGCTTTTTTGGGCACCGATGTTTTTTTAATGTGTCATGGCGTTTTAGTAGATCCCGATGTCTTCATTGGGATCTACTAAAACGCCCGGTGTTTTTTTTCGTTGTGGGACCATGTTGCCATTTGCGGCCCCAGCCTCTTTTTCAGGCTCTGGTGCGTCCCTATGACCTCTGTGTGCCATAAGAGCGTCTTGTGCATTTTTTGTAGAGGTCCAGGTATGTTTATTTATGACTGTCAAGGCCCTGTCGCTTTTTGGGAGACTATGTGCGTTTTGGAGGGCCAGTTGTATTGTCGGCCCTGCTATGCTCTTAGGTTCCTGTTGTGTTTTTTGTGGCTTCCTACGCACATTTATGGTGGTCCAGTACGATGTTGTGGCTTCGGTGCGGTGTTTCTTAGTCCCAGCGCGATTTATCGCACCCAAGCACGTGGTTCCGGGGACCCAACGCCAGTTTTCTGGGCTCAACGAGATTTTCGTGATTTTTTGTACTTGTTGTAACGTTCGAATCCCGACATGAATTTTCGAGTCCCTGGCGCCACGTTTTTGCATCTCACCTCTATTTTTTTAGATACGGTATGTTTGTCAGTGCCATACGCAATTTGTGAAGGTATCTGGTTGCATGTTCGGCGCTCCAGAGCCATGTTCTTGAACAGGACATTAATTTTGTTCAATACATTCTTATTTTGGAAGGCTCCAGCTTGATTTTTTTATCGGATATCGATTTCGTTTTTGTGGTCACACTGTTCTTACGTGTGGGCCTAAACGCCAATTTTGTGGAGTTTCGACGGGACTACCGATGGGAATTGTGTGTCCCGAACGCGATATTTTGGGGAACAGATTTGAGTTTGTTGGAAGCGTTGCACTTAGCTGTTGCCCCAACGCGATTTTGGCGGTTCCTATTGCAAGTTTTTGAGCCTCGGAACGGTTTTCGGGGGCCGGAAGTACTTATTTGGAGATCCCTGCGCAAATTCTGGTGGACCGACGCGAATTTTGGTGGCCCTAGCGCGAGTTTTGAAGCCCCGGCACGATTCTTGGGAGCTTATGCCTCTCAGGATAGAGGGTGCATTTGCCCCTTTGATATGCCACTGCGGCCACTGAAGGAATATATTTTTGTCCTAGGGTGACATTCGGTTAAAAATTGATTTTTGGAGCAGCTGCAACTTTTGGGGCCCGGCGTGCCCTTCTAGGCCTCCAGGGTGATTTTCAAGGGCTGCGACGCGATTTTTATATGTAGTCCAATGTGAGCTTTTGGGCGCCGACGTCATTTGCTTGGATCCCTAGCGCGAGCTTTCGCTGCCTCGGCACTTTTTGGGGCTTAAAACGTTTTAGGTTTTTTGGCGTCTTTGTTGGGCCCCAGGGTTGGAGTGTTTTTGTGTTTTTGTGTGTTTTTTGTGAGTGTTTTTCATAGTTATACCCATGTCCGGAGTGTTTTCGTTGCTTTGGCTTCATTTGTTTTGGTCCCGATGAGACTGTTGTGGAATGGTACGACCCGTTGTTATACTATATATATTTTCAGTGTCCGGTCGTAAATTTTTGGTACACCCAGGCTCAGCGTGATTTTCAAGGTCCCCGGCCGGATTTTTTTGGTCCATGTCGTAAATTTGAAACACCCCGGCACGACTTTTACCATCTCTTAGAGGTTTCTTGCAAATTATAGGCCTCATCTCGAGTCATAAGTATCTCGTCCCATTTCCTGGACACCAGGAAATGGGACGAGATATCTGTTACCACTCCCATCTTCAGGGCCACCTCTCATTTTCTTGGAAATCTTTCTGGTCTTCGGGGCGTCATTCAGTCCTGTAGACCTACTCCTTTTTGGGGGATTCCTCTCGAATCCGGGAGGGCCATCATTTCTTTTCTAGAGTCCTTTTTCAAATTAGTGGCCTCTTCTCACGTCTTGGGGACCTCTTGCTCTGCGTTTTGATTCGAACTTCGCCCATCTTAAGGGTGTTATCTTATCTCCTGGTGGACTCCTCTTCTCTCCCAGGTTCCTCCTCTCACAAATTATACACAACCTTTCTTGTCTCAGTGGCCTTGTTATTTCCCGGGGACCTTTTAGGACGTCTCCGAGCCTTCTCTTCTGCCTGGGGGCTACCTTACTTACTCGTTACCTTACGTAGGAACCTTACTCGTTTTAGTGCCTATTTTTGCGTCTCCGAAACCTCATCTCATATCCACTGACTTTCTCTTCCGTCTTGGGGCCTCCTCTCACTTTCTGGGGCCTCGCTTCCCGTATTGGGGCGTCCTTTACAATTCTGGGAGCCTCCGTGCCAATTTTTTTTTGGCCCTCTCTTGACTTCTGGGGCCTCCTACCCTCTCCCAGGTGACTCCGCTTTAAAATTATGGCACTCCTTTAACGTCTTGGAGGCCTCCGCATCTGTGCCGGGAGCCTCATTGTCCTCTTAGCAGGTTGCTTTTGCGTCCTAGTCTTAAATTTTCTCTCCTAGGGTACTCGTCTTCTAAAATGTGGGCCTCATCTGGCTAGTCTCAGTGGCCTTCTCTCCTTCCTCCTTCCTAGGGGACCTTCTTACCCATCTTGGGGCCCCCTCTTGCGTTCGGATAAATATCTCTTGTCATTATTTTCTATTGTAGGGTCCTTATCTTCCATCTTGGGGGCTCGTCCCAAATTAAGAATATCTTGCCACCCATCGAAAGCCTTCTCGTGTAACCATGGGTGGCTTCTTGCCCGTGTCACGGTGGCATCCTTTTCGTCCTGGAGGTCTTTTTTTCGTCCTGGGGGCCTCCTTTTCATCCGGGGGTCTCCTCAAAATATCTGTTCTATGTCTCTTATAGGTGCCTGAGTATATTTCCTGGGGGCCTCGTTATCAGTACTGAATAGATCCTTGGGTCCGTTATCAGAGGGCCTCCTTTTCATCCTAGGGGTGTACTTTTCGTCCTGGGGTGGCCTCCTTTTCGTCCTGGGGGTCTCCGTGTCAACATTTGGAACTCTCGTAATGTCTGGGACCTCCTACCCTCTCCTACATGACTTTTGTTTTCAATTTATGGGCCTCCTCCCGGAGGCCCATAATTTACAGAATATCTTTTTCGTCTTGGGGCCTCCTTTCGTCCTGGGGCCTTATTTTCGTCCTCGAGGTTTCCTTTTCGTCCTGTAGGGCCTCCTTCAGGAGGCCCATAATTTGTAGAATCTCTTTTTCGTCTTAGCGGCCTCCTTTTCATCCTGGGGCCTTCTTTTCATCCTAGGTGTTTCCTTTTCGTCCTGGGGGCTTCCTTTTCGTCCTGGGGGCCTCCTTTTTGTCCAGGGGGCCTTCTCAAATTTCAGGGGCGGCGCCAACCAGTCTCACAGCAGGGGGGCAATTGCCCCCGCTGACCCCCGGTGGCGACGCCCCTGCGTACAGCAAATGTATGTAAGTACACGGCCCCTGTCAATGTCTATTGGCAGCCGGGGACTTCATCTGGGCGCTGATTTGGGTTCAGCAGGTTATCACGACAGCAAGAAATGGTACTTTTCCGCGTACGTTCCTGACTAACAAGTATACGTGAGTGGTATAAATTATACGTCATCTGAAAGCTTGTTTCATGGTCTTCCGATAATTATGGTAGGCTTCCACATGATCGTGTTAGTTATTGTGTAAGATGGTGTTCTTCTTGTCATGCATGCAATAATGCAGTGGCAACAGCAATTTCAATGCCAGACCAGCTCGGAAGCAACTTTAATAACAGCTTAATTTGTGGGTGGAATGGAAAATTACCACGCAATGCCATACATCTTTTTAATTAAATGTGTTCTATTTTAACTAAAGGAAATATTTCCATTTTAAATATGATTTCATTATTCGCGTCGTGTAACATAAAATATCAGGCATTTTGCAGTACAGCACGACATAAATACGGCAACACATGTTGTTTATCAATCAGACTTTAATACGAGGAGCATAAATCTGGGGAAGACGAGACTGCCAAGATTGAGGAAGACCCTCTCTCACACTGCCGAAAGTTTCTCGGTTGTGTACTCTATGGTGGAGGTGAATGTGCACTTTGGGCGCATCGACTACGTTCGTCATTTTGCGCCCATTAATATATATATATATATATATATATATATATATATATATATATATATATATATATATATTCTGGCGCCCAACAGAGTGCGTATTAAAACGATGTATCGAGGAAGCACAACGCAAGACCAATATTGGGAGAAGCAAACACATGAAGCAGAAAAAGAACCTTGGGTTCTTTCACGACGCAATTAACTGCTAGGTCTTATATCGTTGCCAACTTCTGAAACCGATTGGTCGCGGGTGGACTCGGTAATTACGCTGGTTGCGGGACTTGAACCCATAATCTTGCGGTCAAGAGCCCCATACCTTACCGGCTAAGCTACCGCGGCTCCACCAAACGCGTGACATAAGGGGTTATCGGTAGCAGGTGCAGATAAGCCACGTTACTTAATGAGATTGCATTGCGTCAATACATTACAATACCTAACATTACAGTACGTACATATCTGGCACTTTATAAAATCGAACGAACTGACAAGAATAGATGGAACATCCTCATCGTGACATCTGTGGCTGAGAACAACTCGACATGCATACATACACAGACTACTCACGAGCACCGTAGTGGGACGATGAGTACGCGTGGACCTACAGGCTACGCTCTACCAACTTCACAAACACAGGCACATATCAGTACTTGAGCTTGACATACACTCGGTGCAACTGCAACACGTACGTTTAGTCTCATGTAATATTTATGTAGAAAGTCCTGATATGCAGCTATATGATCAACGGCTGGTGATGCATCTATACGGCCAAACAATGAAGGACTCAAACACTGATCTAAATGTGAAGTGTCGCCCAAGTGCGACCCACACTTCGCATTCACCGAGCAAACTGTTCGCCTCTCCACTCCTGTCGCTTTGCGAGCTTGGCGACGTTCGCCTTTTTGTTCACCAGCCCGAGACGAATAAATGTCTGGATCCTCGCAAAGCATTTAATTATATTTTATATGTAGAATTGAATCTGGATTCCAACACCTGGCAGAAACTTTCAACGACCTTTGGATTTCTGCTGAGTGTCGGGTTCTTGGGCATGGTGAACACATAACGCTGCATCCATCTCTCTGAATGTTTGGAAGAATTCCTCGGTGGGAACCGTCGGGCCGCTATGTCTCAGGAGGCGAGTCCAGAGCGCTTATTGTGGTTCATCTTCGGCATACGCAGATGGGCTCCCAGCGATCGGTCCGTTGGTTTCCTTCTGGCCGTGGACCCGGCCACACATCACCCCCCTCACCGCCACGCTTAGCATTTAACATTCCTTCAATTCACATTATTATCTGATGTGCTTTGAAGGAAGCTGATATTCATTTATATGGGAAATGAAAACTCAGAAAATCAGCAGTTCAAGTTCATGTGCTGATATCTAGAAAAAAGTAATTTCATCCAAAACATAATATTAATATAGTTCAACTAAGATATTTCAAACACTAGGAAAAAACACTAATTTTGACAATGACAGTACGTGCTATCCCCCACGCCATAGAAATATGGAAAGTGTGGGGAAATGGGGTTTTTGGTCGCTAACAAATAACACTGATGTCAAATTACAAAAATAGCCTAACTGAATCTAACCTAACCAACTGATGCTGGCCCTCCTAAAACATACTCATATTCGGTCATCTAAAGCCTTCTGATATTGTATGATGGATGTTGAAAGGTGATTCTCGAAGGAAATGATAGATCCATTGTACCTTAATTACACACTCACATCAATTGTGCACCGGATATTAATTCACCTAGTGACATGGAAACTCAGTTAATGGAAGCATACATTTTGCATCCTAGGCTGAATCTGTTAGCATTACCCAATGTAGAATGGGCTGGCCATTATTCTGCTGGAATATCATGATGGAAATGTTAAAAATAGCCATATACAAATATATGTATTCATTTTTTTGGTATAATTAAACCTGGTTTTGGCTTCTCGTGCATGACTGCCTATCCTGTCTTCTTCTCATCTTTCACAACTCCCAAGTAGCCATGTTCTTCATTCAACACAGTTTATGGAACATTATTTTTAGGATAATGGGAAGAAGTTGCTAGTAAGCTTCAAAAAGTCGAGTCCATACATTTGTTTAAAAATTGTCTTCATTGGGGCTTTTTATATATAAATACCAAGGTTTTTGGAATTTGGAGAATAGAATAGAAACAACGCAATGCTTTTCCTGAAAAGGAAAAACATTGTGTTGTTTCTAGGTTTGGACTGAGGAACGATTGTGGTGCTAACCCAACCAGCATTGTTGCATATATGATGTCAAAGATATTCAAGGGATGCCATTGGTTTGGATGCACTGTTCTTACATTTAACATTATCCTTCATTACCAATTACCCCACTCAAAGCAACAAGTTTCGCATTACTTCACTTACCAACTGTAAAACATGCATTTGTGCTGGAATATAATGGTCATATCATCTTAATGACATTCAGAAACATGCATTTACAATTTTTTTCTTGAAATGCCACCTCAACTAAAATGCAAATCTTCTTCTGCAGGTGCAATTGTAAAAACCTGACACAGCTCCAGCCTGGCCTCTTTTCAGAAGAGAACATAAATTAGCTTCCAAAATTAAAAGATCACATTCATCAACAATTTCGATCTGAAAATTGAGGAAGCTAAAGAAATGCCAAACTTATCCAAACCTCATTTTAGCTTTGCCTAGGTAAAAATGTGCAAAACGTCACTTGTAAACACTCAAAACTGCAATAATGAAACCTTTAATCACATCTCACACAGTACAGGTGAGAGTGGTCACATTTTAACCACATCAATCAACTTTGCATTGGAAAGGCATGCCAAGAATTCAAATATTAACTAAAAAGTACATATTTCCCTGAAAATGTATTTTAAGGTCTGATATTTTTGGCAATTACACCAGTATTTTCAGTGGCTACTAATAATTGGTACCACAACAGCTACAGTGAAGAAATCCTGCACAGCCACTTTCATGTTCAGAATATGGCACAACACTACAAAACAGTGATATGTTTTAAAGTAGCTCTATGTGAGTGGTTAGATGACTTTGCTAGAGAGAACCATCTGAATATGGATACCATCTTCATTTTTTGAAATTCAGTAAACAGTATAATTACTGGTTTGGCCACACAAAAGCAGCAGTAGAGCAATTTCTTGCATGCATTAAGTGTTTAGAAACTCCCTCTTCCCTTACTACCACTACTGCCCAGCCATGATGCAATGGGCAAGCAATTACCAAATTGTGCACAAGTGGGTGAATGGCACAGTACGGCATGATTACATATGGCACACAGGAACAATATGATAACTGACAGGGGACCAACGCATGTGCTAACATTAATCAACAGATTGCATCAATGACATGCTGACCAAGTTGACATTGTGGGTATCAGGCTTTAATTCGCATAAATTGTCTGAGGTGTGTGTTCTCAATATCAACCACGCCATGGATAAATTAATTCTGGGGATGGTGCCTTTCGGTTCAAAGCCACCGGCACGCTACCAAAATAAGATAGAACATTCAAGCTTCAACGAATGACTGATATGCTTTACAACCAGCAGGGAAACCAATCGTGGGAAAAGCGTCATAATAGTGCTAAAATGAAAGGAGCATATTTAATAGATTTATTGGTATTGTCCAAAACTAGAATAAAACTCAGCAGTATTCTGGTAATAAAAAAGCGCTTCTGGTATATGACGTCGCTTGGCGTAGGCTTTGTCTAGTTTAAGCTAACTATTCTAGAATAGCGAACTTTGAAGTACCTGTTGTCTCTAGTTATCTTGGGCAGTACTGGGGGACGCCTGTGTCCTGATAACGGGAGGACGCCAGACGTCCGCGAAGCTACACGGGGCAGGCGACACGCCTTCACTCGGCCGGGAGAGAGAGACTCACCACCTCGACTAGGATCCAGCGCCATCCACCCGTTGACCCCGGCCAGACGGGCCGGCAAACACTGGGAAACCCAGGCCCCTAGCCCAAGGCAACCTCTCACTTGGCCCGCATGGGGCTCCACGGGCCTGCCCGCCCCTCCGGGATATCAGGGCCAAATAGGCGTGTTGGTCCCCCGTCACAACTAGCACCGTGCAGCCTCAACCTCCAGGACTCCGTAAACCCCGGGGGACGGGCCGTGGGTGCGCGACTACCCCAATAAAACAGAGCTGGTGGGTGGAACCGGGGAAGTTATCCTACATGCTCATATAGAGAGAGAGCTGGTGTTGCAGGGCCAGGTTAAGGACATGGATGTGGAGATGGGCTGAACATTGGAATTGGAGCGTATGGATGGAAAGACGAGTGAGAAAATCTTAGTCTGACCTCTCCCCGGCTGCCTGGTGGTCTGGCCGACGGATCCTTAAGGTACGCAATCCCCCCCCCCCACCACCACCACGAAAAGGTGATGCCACGTCGGGGGAGTAATATCTTGGGGACGAACGGCTCAACCAAAATAGTAAGTTTCACCGCTTATAGATACCTATCAACACCAGCTATATGTCGTAAGCGTTAACCAGATTTCACAATCACCATAGAACAATGCTGAAATCACGTTCAACATTATCCTCTTGAAAAAGGACAGAAACAGAAAATCTTTAAACAGAAAATAATGAGCGATGGCTTTGTTACAATAAGTATGGACTTACCCTAACGTTCCCACGCTTTCTTTTTTTCCGACGATATATTTCGATGCAAAAACAACCAGGGGCAGATACAGGGAGGGGCCTGGGGCATGTGCCCCCAACATGAAAAATGGCGTCCATACGTTCGGAAAAGGCGCCCCACAGAGAAGGTTCGAGTGTACCCCGTCGACATTTTTAGTCAGAGACGCCCCTTGGAGGGAAAGGCGCCCCTCCGGGGAATCCCAGCGCACCACCCTTTCTCCCATCGTATTTTTAAGCTAGAGGCACCCCTCCAGGTACTTTCACAGTGGCGCCCCGCAAAAGAAATGGCGTCTTTCCAAACAAGTACCCAAACGCTACTACAACTACTGGATCCACCCCTGATTGGAACATTGCTCTCTCACGGTCTCTTCGTTTGTTTGTGTGTTTGTTTGTGTATTAGGGCCTAGGGGCGCATCGACTGCGGTGGCCATGCAGCGCCCATAACATAGTTTGTCATACGGTATTGACTAAGCGAAGGCTAGTCGAGACAACGTCATATACTCTACATTTCCTAACGATTCCCGGTCGAGATGTAAATAAGAACGTAATGGCCCTACTGCACACTAGGCAAGGTGTTAATGAGTCTACATATAACTTTATTTCTGAGAGGAAGCGAAAGAATTGTCCCGTTTGAATAAACGGCGACTCGTCCCCCAGCAAGACCCGTAACGAGACTGAAGTGAGTCCAAAATGTCGTCTTCGCACTTGGCCAAGTCTGGGACACGCAACCAAGACATGCTGAACTGATAGTGGATGATGATGATTGAGCTTTTTGGGCGCGTCGACCTATGTAGCGCCCAGAACAGCATGCACTACCTACTCAGATATACGCATTTGTGGTACAGTTTAGCAGGATATCTTCACATTCCCGGATATATTATTGGAAAACCTGCTTTTACAACGAAGCGGCACACATTCCCTAGGCATTCCGAGTCATCTCCAAGAAGGCTGGAGAGCGTCTTGTTGTTCCCACAGTATTGGGCTCTGTCCTGGGCGTAAAGGTGACATGTCAGAATATGGTGGACTGTCAAGCGCGAGTTGCATCGTGGGCACACTGGTCTGGCCTCATTTGAGCAGGTGCCAGTGTGTTGCGTACGTGTGTCCTATTCGCAGTCGTGCTAATGCAACCTCCTCGGCTCGTACCCTCCTGGAAGACGACGGCCAATACTCTATGTGCGGCTTGATTTGTTTGAACTTGTTCGTGCCCAAAGCGTCCCAAGTGTGTTGCCACTTCTCATTGATGTATTTAAAGATGGTCGGTTAGAAATCCTGTGCCGGGAGTGGAAGGGCACGAATATAGGGTCTCCGTGCCACTCACCTCGCTGCCTCATCAGCGAGCTCGTTCTCCCGTATGCCGACATGGCTTGGGATCCAGCAAAGTGATACACGTCGTCCCTCTCGTATCAGTAAAGTGAGACGGGTCAAGATGTCCTGTAAAATTTGTTCTTAGGGGTTAAAACCTTCCAGTGCCAAAAGGCTGTTCAGTGAGTCAGATAACATAACACAGGGATTGCACTCACTGACTTAGATGAAACAAAGCGCTTTGAGGATCGCCACGAGCTTGGAATTGTACACATCCAAGCTCGGTGATGCATTCGGTGGGAGTGAAAACCTCTGGTGACCGGTTCGGAAACGAAGGCACATCCGACACCCTGGTTTGTTTTTGAGCTGTCAGTGTATGTCATGGTGTGTCCATTGTATGTGGCGATGCGCTCCGACGAGTTCGCCCGGAATAGTACGGTGGGAACGTCACTCTTCTTGAAAGTGTTCAGAGATTCGTCTATTTCCGGCGATACCAGTTCCCAGGGCGGTGTTTGCACTTGGTCGACTATGCGAATTCTGCGTGTGCGAATACCGCTTTCCTGAATGGATGTTCTGTCATGCATAATGGATCCGTGGTTGTATTACGTCCACCACAGAATAACATGATTAAACGGCGAGAAAAAACGCCGCGTCGTACGTTGGGTGCAGGGAATACTGCCTCAGTTTAAGCGCATGCCGGATGCCTAGCTTCATTCGTCTCAGTGCCAGTCGCGGTTTGTGGGCCTCTACCTGGAGGCTTGCCACCGGCGATGTTCGGAATGCCCCCGTCGCAAGGCGCAAGGCTGTGTGGTAGACGGTGTCGAGCACACGCTTCCTGGAAGAGCTGCCACCATCATACACGGAACAAGAGTAATCAAGCTGAGAACGGATGAGCTGGCGGTACATATTTAAAATGGTTGTACGGTCTGCTCCGTATGTCGTGCGTGCCCCACATTTCATAGTATCCAAAGCTTTGAAACAGCGCTGGCACAGAGATTTGAGATGGTCAGAGTAAGTCTGACTCCTGTCCAAAGTGACCCCGAGAAACTTAGCGGAAGGTCGCAGTGGGATAACTTTCCCATACAGTTGGAGTGTCAATTCGGGAGAACAAGACCGTCGGCGACAGAAATGTACCATAACACTTTTTCCGCGGAAAAGCGAAGTCCGTTTCGTGTGCTCCATTTCTTCAGGTGGTGTATGCCCAGTTGAAGCTGCCGGTCCAGAGAAGTTGTACGAGAGGCGCAGAGCCAAATTTCCAGGTCGTTTACGAAGAGCGAGCGACCAATGTTATCTCGCAGCCCCTTCCCGACATCGTTGATTAGTATTCCGAACAGCGGCACACTAAGCACACTTCCCTGTAGGACACCTTTCATCTGCACACACTTTTCTGACAGCTGGTTACCAACCAGGATGCGCAAGGATCGATTCGCAAACAAATGATTGACGAAGTGTCCCATGGACCCTCTAACGCTAGAGTCAAATAATTTTCGGAGTATGCCGTGCCTCCAGGCGGTATCATATGCAGTCTCCACATCGAAAAACACGGTGCCCATGTGTTTGTGGTCTTTGAAGGCGGAACGAACAGCAGTGTCTAGAGCCAAACGATGGTCCGCGGAAGATCGTTTTTTCCTGAAACCACATTGAGCATTCGGGTAAAAGTCCTGCTGTTCTAAAAACCACGTAAGGCGAACATTCACCATATTTTCCATCAGTTTCCATAGTGACGACGTAAGCGAGATTGGTCAGCAGTGAAGTGGTTCAAGCCCACCTTTGCTGGGGTTGAGAAAATGGATTATTGTGGCTTCCCGCCAAGCGGACGGAAAGTTTCCTGTTTCCCTAACGGAATTAAATGATGCCAGAAGAAAGTCGTTTACATATGGAAGCAAGTGCTTCAGCATGGCGTTGTGGATGGCGTCCGGTCCCTCAGAGACACATTTCAGGGAATTTATGGCGTATTTCAGTTCCGGCAAGGTGAATAGTTGGTTGTAGGCGAGCTGTCGTGGCGTGGAAAAGTCAACAGGCGTCGCCTCACACATAGTCGTATGCCGTAGAAACTGGGGGTCAGCTCTCATTTCATGGCTACGTTCTGCTAGGGCACCAGCGATCTCGTTGGCCACGTCAAATGGGTGAGACATTTTTTGCCATGGACCTGCAACACATGAAGCGGATGCGAGGAAAAGCGATCGGAGATGTGCTTTATTCGAGCCCACACCTGTGTGGTGGCGGTAAAGCGATTCATTCCGTTCACGTATTCTTTCCAAGAGGCTCTCTTCGCTGCTTTTATTGCACATCTAGCCACAGCCCTTGCTTGCTTGAATACTAGCATGTTCGCTGTTGTGCTGTGTTTGTTAAACTACTTCAGGGCTCGCCTGCGGGCGCAAATGACCATTGCACATTCCTCAGTCCACCAAGGAACCGGTGTGCGGCGAGGAGTACCACAAGTATGTGGAATGCACTTATCAGCACACTGGAAAAGTCGTGAGGTAAAATTGTCAACATAGGTGAAGTGACATTCAATGTCACGTGTAAAGATTGCCTGTGTCTCAGACTTAAAACGAGTTCAGTCCGCTTTTCTCAGATTCCAGCGAGGTGGACGCGCTCCCAGAAATACGCCTCCTTGAAAAATAAGCCACACCAGAAAGTGGTCACTTCCGCGGCAGTCATCATCAACTGACCACTCAAAACAGTGAGTCAGTTGGGGGATGACGAGACTCAGGTCTAGCGCTGACGTGCGGCCGGATGGCAGGGCAAGATGGGTATGTGCCCCCGTGTTCAGAAGACAGAGTGGTTCCTGTTGGATCAAAGTCTCGAGGAAACGGCCCCGTGTACTAATGTCTGAACAGGCCCAAGCGGTGTGATGAGCGTTGAAATCACCCAGAAGTAGAAACGGTGGTGCGAGCTCAGTCAGCAAGTGTCTCAACTCCACGGTGTGGAACGCAGCACCAAGAAGGAAGTACAGGGAGCAGATGCTTATAACGCGGTGGGCAAATGTAACATGCGAGGCAGCTGCCTGCAGACTCGTAGTTCGGAGAGCCAATTTACGCGCCGCGGTACACTATAGTGGACGACCAGTAGGACGCCCCCATGTGCAATTCCATCAGATGGTACGTCTTTACGAAATTCAGAGTGGCATTTCAGTGTAACCGCATCCTCTGTTGCAAGTTCTGTCTCTTGGAGACAAATGGCTGCTGGGTTGTGTCGGTGTAAAACGGTCACAAGATTAGAAATAGATGTCCTCAGTTCCAATAGCAGGCATGAAAGGCAGTTCCATTGTAAAATGGCAGAAAGGGGAGTCAGCTAAAACAAGGGAGGAGGGGATTGATACAGTGATTAAGTGGGTAGTCACTGCAACATGGATCCGGAGTGCGTCCGTGACCTTCCCCTATGGCTCGCCCTGTTTGTCGGGGATACCTGCCAAGGTGGAGCTCGCTTTTTTCCTCTGGTGGGAGACGGGCATGCTCGAGCATCACCACCACGTGATGGGACGGGTGGCGGGATTTGTAGAGTCCCAGCCGATCGAGGAAGAGAGGTTACGGTATTTCCAGGTACAGGTGAGGGGGGATCGGGTACATGGGACACAGGGGCTCTTGCTCGTACACTTGGGGAAGTGCTACGGCTCGCTGGCCCCTCTTGTCCCAGGTCCAGAGCTCCTTGGCGGACACTGATTGTTGGCTTTCGTGCCACGCACGGGGGCATGCCAGGTAGGCGATGTGACGATGAACCGGAGAGCGGTGGTGGGGGAGGAGGTGGAGTAGGAATGGTTTGTGGTATGGGTGGGAGGGATTGTTTTGGAAGTGGTGGGGGTAGATAATGTGGCGGGTGAAGAATCAGGGGGTTTGGCGGGCTTTTTTGCCCGCTGGACCAGGGTCCACTTACCACTCTCCTCGTGCGTCTCCGCTTCTGAGAGTGCCTCCGGCGGTTCGGGGGCGCTGGGGGTGGCATCGCCGTGGTCTGTTCTGGCCTGTGGGCCGGCTTGTGAGTGGTACCCCAGGTGTCTCTACCCTGCGGTAGATGGAGTGGAAGCGAAGCCAAACGAGTGTAGTAGGGAACTAAGTTGAGCAAGAAGTTGGGCAGCACTGGGCGGTTGCTGCTGTGCAACGGTAGCTAAAGTGTTGCGTCTCCTCTCTGCGTATGTCACTTTCGGATGGCTTTCCTCGTATGGCTCTCTAGCTTGCCAGAAGGAGATATTCCTGGTGCTTTTCAATGATAAAATCTCTTTCTCTCCCATGTAGGCTGGGCAAGATCGGTCGAGGGTCGTATGTCCCCTACCACAGTTCACACACCATACGTCATGCGAGTCACACTTGTCGATGGTGTGGTCTGTCGACCCACATCAGTCACATTTTGGGCGACCGCGACAGTATACAGTGGTGTGGCCATATCGTTGACACCTGAAACACCGCATTGGGTTTGGGACGAACACGCGAACATTTACTCCGATAAAACCTACTGACACTGCGGGTGGTAGGTCAGTGCAGCCAAAAGTGAGGATAATGTTGGTAGCTCTGTGAAGCTCCTTCCCCTTTTCACCTTCATTCTCTGCGCTTGCACGACGCCATACTCCGCTAATCCGTCGAATATTTCGACCTCAGAGACGTCCTTCAGGTCGGAGCAATTGATCACTCCTTTGCATGAGTTCTTGGCATTGTGGGGTTGAACTTGTATTGCAATTACAATGTCCCTCATTCCATCAGACGTACGGATACTGTAAGTGAGTGTGTTCATATCCAAGGCCCTCCTTGCGTCTTCCCCATTTCGGAACTCGACTTCGATTCCTTCGTCCCGTAATTTGCCACAGCGTTTCATAGTCCCAAGACGGTCGCATCCTCGTTTCCGCTGGAACGGGGAAAGAGATAGCTTTTTTATCTGGGTCGGTCGATTTTAAAATTAAGATTCGTGGAGTGAATGTCTTTGGCGTAGAGATGGCACTGGCACGTCGAAAGGGTTGGTTTCTGTTATGATCGTTGTCCGAATGTGTGTTGAGTGCTGTGGTCGCGTTTTATCCTCGTCTTCCACCGTGGAAGCGGGCAGTCTGGTCCTCATGTGAGGGTCCAGGGAGGGGTTGCGCGTTATGTGTATCCATGGAAGTTAATTGTTTCGACTCCTCGGGCGCCCCACCCCTTAGGGGCCGTATCGGGGGGACGCCGCGAACGGGAAGTCGCCAGGCGCCTGAGGAGCTATACGGGGCAGGCTGCGTCCTCGCCCGACCGGGGGAGAGAGACTCACCACCCCGACCGGGATCCAGCACTGCCCACCCCTTGACCACAGCCGGCCGGGCCGGCGGGCACCGGAAAGTCCCAGGCTCCGGCCCGAGGTGACCAGCTAGTTGGCCCGCGTGAGGCCCCACGGGCCCGCCCGCCTCTCCGGGATATCGGGACCAAATAGGTGTGTTGGTTCCCCGTCACAACTAGCACCGTGCGACGGGGGACCTCAACCTCCAGGACTCCGTCAACCCCGGGGGACGGGCCGAGGGGGCGCGGCTACCCTGATAAAACTGAGCTGGTGGGCAGGACCGGGGAAGTTGCCTTGCCTGCTCATAGTAGGGATAGTTGGTGTTGCAGGGCCGGATGAAGGACATGGATGCTGGGATGAGATTGGGATTGGAATGGGAGCTTATGGATGAAAGGGCGAGTGAGACACTCTTGGTCTCACCCCTCCCCGATATGACGGTCGCCGGGTCTTTGGGGCACTCAATCCCCCAACCACGGAAACATGGTGTCTCGTCGGGGGAACTGATGACACCTTTGGCACAGTGGCTTTTGGTCGCGACTCAAGAGGTATCTGTGAGTGCTGTGTGTGTAACCTATTCGCAGCCGGCATAGTGCCACCTCGTGGTGTATAGTTATATGTGATGACGATGACCAATCACCAACACGGTGCTTGATCCTCCTTAACTTGTCAGTCATTGAATCCCAGCTATTCTGCAATTTCTTCAAAATGGTGCTTCTAATGTCCGGGAAGAAGTCCCTCGCTGGGAGGGGAAGACTACGTGTGCATGGACCTTCAGCAGCACGTTTAGCTGCAGCATCAACAGTCATATTTCCGCTGATTCCCACCTGGCTTCGAATCCAACAAAATACCACGTTCAACCTACTATGCTCAGCATCGTGAGCCTAGATAAGACGGTTTGTACATCATGGTTTGATGGGCAAAACTCCCTTAGCGCCAATAGGCTACTAAGCGAGTCACTGCACACAACATGTCTTGCATCATGTCCGACCTCAATAAAACTCAGAGCTTTGTTGATAGCGACCAGTTCAGATGTGTACACTGATGCATTCGCGGGAAGAGAAAACGTTGGAGTTGCAGAATCCATAACAAAGGCGCTACCAACATCAATTTCAATTTTGGATCCATCAATATAGGTCGGCGTGTAGTTCCTGTGTGTTGATATAAGTTCAAGTGCTCTTAACTTGTGTTTCTGAGAGATGCCATCACATTTGTTCAGAGAAGTGAGTGACATATCGATGTTTGGAGTGGCCAGTCTCCAAGGAGGAGATTTTAAAGACTTCACGCGCATCACACCACGCAGGTTTATACCGCTGTCGGCGAATATAGCTTCGATACACACGCATAGGGGTGCGGAGGTTCCCTGTCGCCATTCTCTAAACAGGGCCAAAGTACGTCAGGAAAACACCAACCGATAAGTGGGGTGGTCGGGAAATTGGCGCAACCAAGCATTTCGCATAGCGCATACCAAGCATTTCGCGACGCAGTGCCAGGCACGGTTCGTTCGCTTCTACCAGAAGACTCGCTGCCGGTGACATCCGAAAGGAACCCGTAGCAATGCGCAGCGAGGTGTGATGGGTTGTGTCCAACGTTCGCTTTGCCGACGTACATGCACTGTCATAGATGAAACACACATAATCGAGTTTAAAGCGGACTAAAGGTCTATATAGAAGGATTACTGTTCGTCTATCAGCACCGCATGCCGTGCGTGAGACAACCTTCAAAGTTCTAAAACAGTTATCACGAAGCATATTAAAATGTTCCCGTCAAGCAACAGTCAAGGAGAAGACCAAGAAACCTAACCACCGGTTTTGTAGGGATTCTTGACTTATACAGACTTACACCCAGACTTATACCCAAATCGCAAAGTCGTATGCGAAGAGCGAGCTACAGATAGGTGTTGGCAGTGAACAGGAGATGTCGTTAATACAAATAGCAAACAAGGGTACATTAAGTACTCCGCCCTGCGGCACCCCATTCGCCTGTTGGAACCAGTCGGAAAGTTGGTGACCGATGTTTACGCCGAATCGGGGGTCTGTTAAATAGTTACGAAGGAAGATCACTAAAGAACCACGAAGGCCGCATTCATGGATTTCTTGTAAGTACGTCGTGACGCCACGTCATGTCGAAGGTACCCTCAATGTCGAAGAACAGTACTCCAACATGTTGTTTCCTGGCGAAAGCAGCACGAATGTCAGCATCAAGGGTGATGAGGTGGTCTATTGTGCCACGGGGTTTTATAAAAGCACACTAACAATTTGCTAAGATGTTTTTGTCTTCCAAATTCCATTCCAAGCGAACATTCACCACCTTCTCCACCAATTTATAGAGAAACAATGTCAAGGAAACGGGGCGCTAGTGCAGTGGATCTTGTCCACCCTTCCCTGGCTTTAAAACAGGTATAACAGTGGCCTCTCTCCATATGTCCGGAAAGGTGCCCCCTTCCCATAGTGAGTTTAGTGTGGCCAGTAAAACGTCTTGTGCACATCGTGGTAAGTGACGTATCATTGCGTTGTGGATCTTGTCGGGATCCTCAGACACGTGCCGCAACGGAGAAATTGCCGACATCGATTCGGCCTTAGTGAATGGCTCGCTGTATTCGAGGCTTTCTGATATAGTCTTCACTTCTCACACTAATTAGTTAGTTATTTGGGTTTTAGGGCGCTTCGACCAGCTTTGATCATTCGCGCCCCTTTTCACACTAAGCGCCGTATCGAATGAAATATGGGCTAGGGTTTCCTAAATTGCTCCGTCGTGATAGCGTGCGGCCGATTCCATTTCCTACTTCAGATGGTTGAAAAATTGTATCGCCGGCTTTTCGTAAGACGGGTAGTTGAGCGGGAGAGAATTTGCCAGAGATTCGCTTTATGCGTGTCCACACCTCCATTGACGGGGTGGATGAGGTGAGTCCACCGACATAGCTTTGCCAGGAAGATCGCTTAGCCTCTCGCACTGTCCGACGGGCGAAGGCCCTAGCTCCCTATATGGGACCAAGTTGGTCATTTAACTATGCGATCAAAGACTCGGTAAGCTCGTTTCCTGGCACGAATAGCATCTTGGCACTGCTGGGTTCATCACAGGACTGGGGTACGACGGGGGGCTTCCAGACGTCATCGGGACACATGTGTCGGCCGTCTCAAGGACCAACGCTGTGAAGGTAGTCACCGAAGGTGGAGTTGTCCTACCTGCGCGTAGTAGGAGAGTACGTGTTTCAGGGATAGGTGAAGGACATGAATTTTTGGATGAGATGGACATTGGAATGGGGGATATGAAAAGAAGGACGAGTGAGGCACCAATGGTCTGACCTCTCCCCGGCTGCCTAGTGGTCTGGCCGCCGGATCCTTGAGGCACGCAATCCTCCACCACGAAAAGGTGATGCCTCGTCGAGGGAGGGTCTCTTCGTTGATTGAATACGTGGGTTTAAGGGCGCGTCGACTACAGCGTCATTTGGCGCCCAGGTTATGAACTCTGTCTGTTTACGAAATCGTGTGCATTTACGCATTGATTCTCTTGCAAATGTGACATAATTCCATTGAACTACTGAAAAGCAAGCGGAAAAATTGAGAAGAAAAAACGTTTCGAAATTGCATATGACCGGAACAGCAACGTGGAAGTGTAAATCAGAAACGAGCGATGCCAGGTGAGGCTACGACCAATTTCTTTGGGGAGTTAATGGTCAAATAGGATAAGAGTGCCTGCTGTCACAATGGCTGAAAGCAAACCAACAAACTACTGCTATCGGGCACCGCTTGTATCTGTCTACCAGGTACCACCAACACATGTAGTGGACATATGTTCAGGACAAAAATTAAAACAATCACTGAAGCTGTTTGGTGTAGGAACATGCTCAGATCTTATATAACGATAGCTTATATCACGATATCCAATCGTTTTATTTTGCTCCGAGATGTCCTACACGAAACACATAATTTTGTTCCACAAGTAACATTGTGAGGTTGTGTCTAGCTTTGACCAGGTGACGCCCGATAATGCAAGCTTTATTCACTGGCTCCTTTAACATGTTAACCGCTGGGATCGTGGTCCTCTCCCTACACTCACGACCACTCTTTCTCGCAGTGAAGTCGCACTTAGCATTGCTTTACTGGGGGGTCGTGGGGTTGTTATTTTCCACCTTGGAAATATATGCAGTCCCCCGTCCACCCCAGTCAAATGTCGCTACACGAGAAAAATGTCACTGACATGGCTAGCTAGCCCAACCCGGGATTTGCCAGCCTCGCGAATTTAACACGTGCACGACCATACCATGATTAAAGAAAATACCCCATCGTGGCTGCTCAGTGGTGCCAAGTGGAACACGTCATGGTATCATAGTCATTGGTTTGTTGTTGCTAATACTGCGAATCCTCGTTAGTTGACGACAAACACTGCTAAGGCACCATGCATCATTGATGGTTGATGGTTATTCGTTTTACGACAAGTCGACCTTTCAGTCATGTAGCGTCGCCAATCTCACGCCGATTGGTCGCGAGTGAATATAAGCGACAGGTGAGGCTCGACACCACAATCTTTCGATTGTGAGACGGGCAACTTACCTCTAGACCACTCGTCTCCGTACCATGTATCATTATTGACTCCAATACCATTGGCTTCAGAAGACGGACCATTTCGTTGCAGGTTGACATTCAGAAGTCGTAAAGCAGGTATATAAGTAAAGAAGCAGGTTTGATGAAACCGCTATGCTCACTGGCATTTTATTGGGAACAAAATACTATCTTCGTCGTCTTGGTATTACTGAGTTCATAACAAAATGAGAACACAAGTCAATCACAACTCACAGAACTGTATTACTGAAGTTCTGTAAGGGTGTCGCACAAACAGAAGTGGACGTACATCTCGAAAGAAACCTCCTGCCATCAAAACATAATGCACTCTTCAGCCAATCTGTGATGCACGCTGGTTGACCACCAGTCGCTTGGAGAGAATATATTTCCCACTGACAGATAATGACATTAAGGCCATTGGAAGTCGATAAACAAGATAAAAACACGGACACAAAATGCCTATACACACGTCAGCTAACGTTCCACAGAGAATAACCTTCAAAACCACAGGTAGCAAAGAATGTAGACAAATACTATATTCCTGGCCAGAGGCGCAATTTTCCAATAGGCGGCCAAAAACCGCATGACAAAAGAAATTCACACGACAGACGTTCCAAAGCAAAATGTCATAGGTCAAAGAAATTTGGGATTAGTAGGCAATTGCAAAAATGGCTCATAGTGGTCAGCACTATCTTGGATCCGGTTGTCGAGATAGCAATCGCCTGATGCTGCTCACCCTGAGGGAAGGTAGAAATGACAGATTGGGAAGACTAGGCTGGGCTGCATTAGGAAGGGTTTGTTCATTCGAGTTGGGTTCCTATCCTCCTATTCCTATCCAGCAGTGTTCATTCACATGACATGTTTGCTGTTCTCATCTCCAACGCGAGTCCTACCACGTGCGACATCTTGTCAAAAATTCACCGCGCGTTTCGTCCGCGAAACTTAGCCATGTTTCAACCAGTTGCTAGCCACTTAGCCGAGGCGGAGGGTGTCGCCCTCTACTATTCACTACAAAACAAGTTCTGCCACCTACTGGTGTGGATCTGACTGGTGCGCTGCCGGGCTGATAAAGCCGTTGACCATGTGGCAGTCCTCCTGGCCGGCCGGGATGCTGATGCCACCGCGGTCCTCGGCGGGCGCGTCCGGCGTGATGGTGAACACGTACTCGTGCCGCACCGGCTGGTGAGCCGCGTCGGCCGGCTCGGCCGGGGCGCCCAACAGTCGCGAGTCGGCCGACCCGTGCTTCTCGGCGGCGGCACTGACCAAGCCCTTCTGGTGGTCGCTGATGTGCATCGCGTACGCGATCTCGTTGACGGTGCAGAAGGTACACAAGTGGCAGCTGAAGACGCCGCTGCCGCCGTGGTTTCCGATCACGTGCCACTTGATGGCTGACGACTGGATGCACTGGTAGTCGCAGTGCGGACACCGGTACGGTCGCACGCCAGTGTGTCGCATCTGCCGGAGGCAGCATCGCGTCACGTATATCACACGGTCAACAGACACGAAAAAATGTAGTCAATTTGAGCCAAGGTGCTCAAGTGAAGCAACTATTCATGGAAATGTAATATACGGGTTGGTAATGTGAGGCAAAAGAGGAAGGAGAATGTCTAAATACAATGCAGTACAATTGCATGCAATCAGGTAAGTTGGTAACCGAACTTTTTGCGATTCGTGTTCTTTTTTGGTACAATGTTTCCTTTACTTTCATTCTAACTTCGTCCATTTCGTCATGGGTGGGGTTCATAATTTGTGGGATGATTGGAACTGGGAAGTGGTAATACAAAACTGTTATCAATCAGGCATCGTTCCTCATTGAATGGAAATAACTTTCTTTGTTTCGTGAAAACGTTCTTTCTTCTCTTACCCATGCCACCAAACGTATTCTTCAGATCAGCTGGGAGCACATAATGAAAGGTACTGCGATGAAAACTGCTCCTCCATTCTACACGCAAACATCAAAGCATCTGGAAATCCAGTTATCTTCATTAGTTCACGATCTGGGAATAAGCACTTCTTCCCAGCTATAGCTAGAAATACACCTTCACTCCCTGTACAACCACTGCACTTTGTGAACCTGCAGCGAGAGTTCCCGGCCACGGCGGCTCAGCCCATCTGCCGAGCAGCACCACGGGTCTCTTCAACCTGCTACCCGTCACAAGGGGCTGGCTAGAGAGGAACATGGCTGCCTCAGTGCGCTTCCAACGCCGCCCCAGAAGCCGATGCTGTGCGCACCGGCCAATGCACCGAAATTCGCATTTTCGTGGAGTGGGGAGCGTCTGATGAAGACAACATAACTCACGACTTCGAATAAAATCGACGGTATAACGGGCATGATGTTGAAATGTGTTTGGTTGTTATTTGGGCTTTAGGGCGCCTCGGCCAGAATTGATCACTCGCGCCCATAACGTTTATACTAGTGATTCACTGTTGGTGAGGGCACGGGTGTGGTGGCACACACGGGTGTGTACGTGGTTTGAAAGTCAATGGCCGACAAGTAACGGAACAAGTTTCCAGAATGCACAAGTTTTGACTTGTTTCCCAGTATGTCTTTGTATTTCAAATGATCTGTGTCTCTTCTATAAACCAATCGGTGCTCTGGGACACATTGTTGGCACGAGAGAAGTATATGATGCACAGTCAGGGTTTCAAGACAGCGAGGGCACCGCGGTCGCTCCTCCCCACACAGGAGGTAGCGGTGGGTAACGTAGGTGTGCCCAGCGCGCATACTACAAAGTGTGCTCTCCTTTTGTTTGACCTACGAAGGCATGACTCCCAAGGTCCAAGATGTGCCTTGATTGTATGCAACTTATTGTTGCTTTCTCTGTCCCATGTTCTTTGGTACTTTGCAAGTATGAAATGTGTGATATTTGAGAAGTGGTCCTTAGCAGGAAGTGGACATATGCGTGGGCGGGGGCTTTGAGCTGCCCACTTCGCCGCGGGATACAATGCGGTCAGTGCCAAAAGGCTGCTGAGGGAGTCGGAGGGTATCACACACAGTGTGTCTGGAGAAACCTCTGTAAAAGACTGTGCCTTCATAATCGCAATACGTTTAGAGCTATAAACCGAGATATGCACAGGCAAACTGAACGAACGTACAGCAGTACCGCACACAAAGGCACACCCTGCTCCTGTGGTACTCTTGGAGGTAACCGGACAAATGTACGTAAAGAAAATGTACGTATGGCAGATGGGCGTACGCAAATGTACGTAAGCAAATGTACGTAAGCGCAGATGTACGTATGGCTGATGTACGTAAGCGCAAATGTACGTGTGGAAAATGTACGTATGCGCAAATGCACGTAAGCGCAAATGTAAAAGGTATGCGCAAATGTACGTAAGCGCAAATGTACGTAAACGCAAAAGTACGCATGCGCAAATGTACATAAGCTGAAATGCACGTATGCGCAAATATACGTATGCGCAAATGTACGTTAGCGCAAATGTACGTATGCGCAAATGTACATGTCCGCAAATGTACGTATGCGCAACTGTACGTAAGCGAAAATGTACGTTGCACAAATGCACGTATGCGCAAATGTACGTAACCGCAAATGTACGTAACCGCGAAGGTACAAATGGGACAAATGCATCTAAATGCAGTTTTACGTGATCGAAATGTATGAGAGCTGCACGCGTACGTATGCATACATGTGGCAACCGGACAAATGTACACAAGTGAAATGCACGTATGGCAGATGCACGTACAGAAATGTACGTAAGAAAATGTATGCAAGCGCGGATGTACGTATACCAATTGTACGCAAGTGCAGGTGTACGTATGGATAACATACGCAAGCGTAAATGCAAGCATATCAAAGGCAGTATGTGTGTGTGTGGATGAGTTTGGCCAGCCGGCCACCGTGTGGTGATGTCAGCTGATTCCGGTTGAAAAGAAGCTGATTCCGGTTAGAGTGCGGTAGGAGGATGTATTAGAGGGGGATGGCTTAGTTGATCATTCGAGCGATATTGAAGTACAGTTGACATAGTCTGGAAGAGTAGAGTTCAGGTGGTCCGGAGTGTTTGAAGATGTGGAGATGGTACAGTAGAGTTGTTTGAGAGCCGGATATGATATAGTCAAGAAAGGGTGTCAGTCCGGTCGGTGCCACATAGGGGTATGGGGCGTGGTGGTGGGGTCGGGTCATCGTCATTTGGTTAGCACTGCAAGAACGTGTTTTTTGGTCTTTTTGTAACGTATCTTTTACCTTTTCCGTTTTTCTCGTTTTTTGTTCATTTTTCTTTCGGTTTAACATGTCTTCCTTTTCTTTCTTTTTTTTTCGTTTTTTTCTTTTCTTTTTTTCCTTACAATTGTTCCATTATGCGTGTAGTATTGAAAAAGTTGAAGAGGTGTTCGTGTAATGCTGGATGGTCGTCGTTGAGGAGCGTGGTGAAGTTAAGTGGGATGTTGTTTGTTGTGCAGTAGTTTGTGATATGTTGTCTTTGGTTGTTGTATTTGGTGCAGTATATGAGTATGTGTTTAATTGTGAGTGTGTGATGACATGTGGTGCATTGTGATCGTTGTTGATTTAGTAGGAGGTAGGAGTGTGCGAGTGTCGTGTGTCCTATGCGTAGTCGTGTTAGTGTCCGTTCTCTGAGTCTGTTGTTTTGGTTGATGGAGTGCCAGTATTCGTGTTTGGGGTGTATTTCGTGTAGCTGTGTTATTGCTGCATCCCATGTTTGTTGCATGTGTTTGTTGATGGCCTGTCCTATGGTGGGGTAGTAGTCAGATTGTGAATAGGGACATAGTGTGGTCTGTTGTAGTGTTGTGGCTATGTTTGCTTCTGTGTCTGCGTGTTTGTTGCCATGTATGTTTGTGTGACTTGGGATCCAGAGAAGTATTGGACGTTGTTCTTTGGTTAGTTTTTTTTTGTGGATGTGGAGTATGTTAGGTATGAGAGGGTGTTTGTATTTGGTGCATGGTGTTACCCTCTGTAGTGCTGATTTTGCGTCTGATTTTGAACCGTCAGTGTAAATGATGTTGTGATTTGGATAGTGTGATTTGAAGCGGAGGAATGGAGTCTGTGCTGTAGTTCTGGTATGTGGTTGTATATGTGAAAAGCAAGAGAAGGTGAGGTGATGTAGACTCCTGTGGTTCTTTGTAAACATTAGCGCTGGAGAAAATCTAGAATTTTGAGGTTTGATTTCGCTACATTTTCGAAGAGTGGGATCCGTATTCCAAAATTGGCCGAATGATGTCGTCAGCGTATATTGCAATTTTAGCCGGAAGGTTGTCGAGATAACTGAATTTAGACCTAAAATTAAGAGAAGGGTTGAGGACGGTGTGTGTGTGTGATTGTGGTTTTAGGGCGCATCGACCATGGTTGGTCATGGGTTGAGGACGGAACCTTGCATTAAGCCGGTTGTGGGGAATTTTGTGTCTCAAGTATAGGGTCCAATTTTGACTTCAAATAAGCGATTGAGAAGATAGAAATGAAGACATTGTAGTAGACTGCCCTGTATATTTATGCTGTGTGGGTTGTGTAGTAGTGCTGTTATGTTGATGGTGTCGTAGGCTTATTTAAGGCCCAGGAAGACGGCGACAGTGGAGCGTTTCCCTGCCGCCGCTTCCTGGATGTGTGTGACAATGTAAGTAAGGTTGTCTAAACATGAGCGATTAGGAAGGAAGCCTGATTGAATCGGATGTATTAGTTTTTGTGCTTCGATGATGCAGAGAAGGCGTTTTTTGACAAGGCGTTCGAATAGTTTGTGGAAGCAGCTAGTGGGGGCAATAGGGCGATAGGAGGTGCAGAGAGTTGAGACCGTGTTTGGTTTAGGTAGTTATGAGAAAAGCATGTAACCAGAATTGTGGGTATGTATGTATGATCCATGCGGTGTTGCAAGTGTCGAGCAATGTGTGCAGTGCTGTTGTTGGTAGATGTTTGAAGAAGGAATAGTGAATGTTTTCCGGTCCTACGCTTGTGTTACCTGTCTGTGCGATTGCTAATTGTAGTTCTGTGAGTGTGAATCTAGTGTTGTAAAGGTGTGTGCGTGTGTGTCTGATTGGAGGTGGTGGTGTTCGTGGAAGTGTAGATGATCTGAGATGGTAGTGGTGTGCGAATATGTTTGCTATTGTTTGTGGGTCTGTGGCAGTGTTGTTGTTGTGTCTAAGTGTGATTGCTTTGATTGGTGGTCATTGTCTGTGTCGAAAGGTTCCAAAGAGTTTCCAAATTCCGCCAGGAGGAGTGCATCTATTAAATTTGGTGCAACATGTATTCCAGGAAGTCTTCTTGGCTTGTCTGGTAGTGCGTTTCCACAATGTTCTTTGTCGTTTGTATGGTGTGAGTGTTTATGGTCTGTGGCGTCTCTCGTATCTGTGACGTGTGTGGTTCCTCGCGCGGATCGCCCGGTGGCACTCTTTGCTCCACCAGGGAGCCGCGCGAGGTTTGTGTTGGTGTCTTTATTTTGTTCGTGGTATGTGTTCGTGTGCTGTGGTGAGGATGATGTCTGCAAACTGTTCTGGTGTGTGTTGTGGAGTGTGTGCTGTTTGTGCTGCTAAGGAATCTGAAAAGGGGACCCAGGATGCTTTTTTGAGGTTCCACCGGCGTGGCTGGGGGTTGGGTGGGCCAGTGGTCGGGATTTGGTGGAAGGTAATGGTGATGGGTGCGTGGTCGTTAAAGTGTGGATCGGAGTCGAATGTCCAGGATAGGGTGAGGGCTATATGCGAGGAAGCGAGTGTCACGTCTGGGGTCGTGGGGAGGTGGGAGCTGATTGGTACGAGAAAGGTTGGTGAGCCGGTGTCCAGTATTGTGAGATTATGTTGTGTGGCTATTGCGGATGAGTGTGTGTGCTCTGTGATCTGGTTGTGTTGTGCGGGTGTCCCATAGGGGGTGGTGCGGATTAAAGTCTCCGGTGCGAATAACAGGTGTGCGAATTTGGTCAAGTGCCTTATTTAATTCCGAGAGGGTTTCTGTGCTTCGCGAGGGGGGATCGTAAGTGTTGATGAGCGTATAAGCTATGTTGTATACATTAATTTCATTCAGTAGTATGTCTGCTGTGGTATTGAATTGTATCAGGCGGTGAGGGGTCGTGTTCCTAATGTATGTGCATACACCGCCTGATCTGTGTAGGTTGTGTGTGTCTTGTCCTTGCAGTGTATAGTGAAGGATGTGGAATTGATATGGATCGTTAGGTTTGAAGTGTGTTTCTTCAATGCATAGCGCTATGTGATTTGTTTGTAGTGCATAATGTTTGAATTCAGGCCAGTGTATAATGAGTCCGTGTGTGTTCCATGGTATGGTCCTGTTCGATGTTTTTGGGAATTGGCGCGCGTGTGTGGTATTTCAGGTGAGTTGTGTCTTTTTGCGCTTTACCCTGGCTTTTGTTATTGGTGAGTGAGGGGTGGTTGTTGGTGGGCGGGGGTGGTATTTGGTTTGGGGAGATTGTTCGTTCTGTATCTGTTGGTGAGTGTCTGATGTCAGTGTGTTCCTATATGTCTGTGTCCCGGTCGGTGTACGTGCGCATTGTGTTTGTTGGTGACTCATCTGTTGAGGGTAAGGTTTCTGGGTAGGGAGATGCTGTTGGTTGCTGGGGTGGTGGTGGTGCTTGGTGTACCGTTCGCTCTCCTGAAATGTATGCTGGTATTGATGCTCGCGTTCTACGTGTGCTGTTGGTGGGAGTTTGTGTTTGGTTTACTTGTGGGTAGGTGTCTGTGGTGTGTTTGTGTCGCGTGGTTGTGGGTGTTGGTAGAGCCGGGTATTCTGTGTAGTCTCGTGGTGGTGGTGGCGGTCTGTATTGTCCCGGCTCTGCACGGCGGGTCGGCCACGCCGCCAGCGGGTCGGACACTGCCCTCCTGGCCAGGGACAGTTCCATGGCCTTCAGGTGGACCAGGCGGAGAATCTCCTTATCCGCCATCCACCGGGGGCATGTCCTGTCCCCGACCTCTTGCTCACCCCCCCGCAGGCGGAGCAGCAGGCCTCGCCGTTTTGGCATGTGTCTGTGTCATGTTGTTGGGCGCATCATCCGCATGTGTATGTGTTAGAGTGGCAACCTCCGCGGAGTGGCCGTAACGTTGTCACTTTTTACAGCGCCGCGGGAGAGATGCGCGTGGTGTGACCGTGTAGCGAAGATATCCTGCTTTGAGGTGCTTCGGTGTGGTCCGGGTGCGGAATGTCAGTATGATGATGTGTGATGGTGGGTGCCCTGGTTTTGGAGCCGGCCTGTATGCGGCGGAGACACCCTGCTTCTCCAGCCTGGAGACCAGGGTCCCCACCGCGATACCGGCCAGCTCCCTTGCATGTATTATGCCTTGTGATGTGCTGAGTTTTGTGGCTGGGGTGATTTAGATAGGTGTGTCGTGAATTTGGTGTATTGTTGGGAGTATCATACTGTCTGTCAGTGTATGCTTGTATGAGGAGCGCCCCCGATCTGAGTTGTTTGGCCATCAGGGGCACCCATGTGTATCTGGCGATCTCCTCCTCCACCAACCAGGGGTCGAGGGAGCCCATGGACTCCCCTTCCCCCCGGCGGCAAAGGAAGAATTCGCCAGTTGGGTGGAGTGTGGTGTTCATGTTCGTGATATTCTGGTTTGTGCTGTTGTACGCGTTTGGTTTGTAGGTGGTGTTCATCAAAGGGTACAGTAATAAAAAGGTTTGGGGGAGGGTTCAGAAGGGCATAAAGGAAGCCCGACGGGTGTAAAAGTGGGGGCAGAGAAAGTCGAAGAGTACATAAAGAAATAAGAAACTGTGCTCGAAAAGAGCACGGATAGACATATCAGATATTTATTGATTATTTGGGCTTAAGGGCGCGCCGACTAGACAGATCAGATAAAGATCGTGCGGAGGACAATAGAGGGAAGGTCGGGTGGAGGTTTGAGGGGAGCCCGGGGTGGGATGGAGTGGCAGCACCGCCGGACCGACTTTGTAGTTGAGTAGTGTCCTGGTTGGTAGATGAAGCTGAAGTGAAGGAGAAGAAGCACTGCACTGTGGCACAGGAGATCGGTCTTGAAGATGCAGAAGCGATGTGGTAGAGTTGAGCTTGAAGATACTGGAGAGTCCGTGTAGAAGCTTGAAGTTGAAGATGGGTTAGCGGGGCGGGAAGATAGTGGTCGTATGCTTGATTGATTAGACATAAAGACATAAAAGATCAGTGCAACTATGAGCCACAAGGGCCCTTCTTGGTTGCACTCTGTACACTGCAACAGTTGCCCCCCCCCCCCACCAATCTGTCAACTTTTTACTGTCCCCATTACAGTTTCCAGCTAAATCCAGTTCTTTTGCTCGCTTTGCTGCTCTTGTTTTTTTTTTTTGCTTCACAGTGTCTAGCTTTTCGATACGCCTTTAGATTAACATTTGAGGCTTCGTTAAGGACTCTAAATGCAGTTTTCTTACCCTTAATTGCTTTTATCAAGTATGGTGTAAGCCATGCTGGCTTTCCTACCCTCCTTTTGCGTCTTTGCTTTTGGGGCACATGTCTAATCTGAATTTCCTTCAGGTAAGATTTGAACTTTCCCCACATTTCACAGGCATTTAAATTGGAGAACTCTTCTTACCATCGAATGGCACTTGAAGCCGCTCTCATGCAGTCAAAGTCTGCTCTGTTAAAATTTGGAACCTTTACCATAGGCCAGCATGGCTTACACCAGACTTACTTATTATGGCTCATTATTTGGGCTTAAGGGCGCGCCGACTACGAGGTCATTTAGCGCCCATGTGGTCGTATGCGAAGGGTGGATTGTCAATGATATGTGGGGTTTGTGTGCGTTGTGTGTATGTATATGCATATGTATTGGTGCAGATGGCAGGTGGCAGGCGGCGTCTTCCTCCGTCTTCGGTCCCAGAAACCGTAGGCCGAGTAGTGGCTTCCTCCTCCTCTTTCCTCTCTTGCAGACCAAACTTACGTCGGCAAGGCAGGACAGTCAGCGGCGCTGGCGTGTGATATCCGAGCGTGGCAAGACGTGCGAAACCAATGATCAAAATCCGCTTACGTACATTTGCGCATATGCACTTTTGCATGAACCTGCGCACGTCCGGGGGCAGATATCTGCCCCCTCCGATTTTTCCTCATTTGTCGCCAAACTAATTGGTTTAGCAAGGCCATATACCTCGCATAGCTGTTCATTGGTCTTTTCCGCATATCCTCATAAATTGCTAATCCTGGGTCATCTCGGGCCAGGTCAGGCGAAGTGACCCAACTACACTCGGAGTTCTATGTGGCATAACTTCCACAATAATTGGGCGATTTACTTCAAACTTATAACATGTCATGATCTCATCAGGGACCAAAATATGTATATTGGTTTTCTTCCTAGCATTGACCTTAGGTCAGGTCGCGGCCACGGATTCACCATTATAGGGTTATGGTAAAATATACAAATGTTTCCTGGTTCCATATTTGCGCTCGGAATGATCTCAAAACGGTTGTAGCATGCAGATGGAAGTTATGCTCAATGCTACCGCGGACCTTTTTGTTCAGTGACCTCACCAAGGTCTCTGAGGTCACCTGAGATCACTACACATTTTTGCGCATTATATCGCATTGTATTGAGCTAGAAGGCTGAAATTATCGTCATTGTGCTTGAATCGCCATGACGTGTCGATTCATACATTACATGAACTCCCTAGGCGACTTCATGACCTTGATCTGAGTTTCGGTTGACCTGACCTTAAATTACACCGCCTGTTGTTGGTAGCGCAATTCAAGGACTGTCGAACAGAGTTCGCCGTTTGTTTGTATCTGTTACAGGTCCTGAGATATGTGTCAATACTTGAGTACCGCCTGATCTGGTCCAATTTGACTTATGATGGCCCAGTGACCTGAATGTTGACCTGAGCGAAAAAATGGCCGAAACACCTTCGATAGAGCCCGACACCAGCTATCCAACGCCGTTTTTCGTTTGTCGCTAGCTAGCATAGGTCCAGAGATCTTAGGGGGCAGACATCTGCCCGCCGGACATGAGAAATTGGCGCGGACCGCCGGACGTGCGAGTGTTAAGGTACACTTGCGGATATGCACATTTGCACTTACGTACATTTGCGCATACCCACTGTTGCGCTTGCGTTCACTTGCGTTTACGTACATTTGCTTACTTAAATTAACAATACGTTCATTTGCTCTTCCACGCATTTGCTCTACTTACATTTACCGTACGTACCGTCGCGCTTACGAATATATGCGCTTATGTAATCTGCCATACGTACTTTAGCACATACGTACAATTGCTTACGTGTATTTGCTTACGTACATATGCCATACGTACATTTGTCCTTCAGTACCTTTACGCTTACGTACACTTGTGATTACATACATCTACGCATATGCACTTTTGAGCTTACGTACTTTTACGCATACGTACATTTGCGCATACGTACTTTTGCGCATACGTACATTTGCGCTTACGTACATCTGCGCTTTCGTACAATTGCCATACGTACATCTGCGCTTACGTACATTTGCTTACGTACATTTGCTTACGTACATTTGCTTATGTACATCTGTCATACGTACATTTGTCCTTACGTACATTTGTCCTAGAATCACCATTGGTACCATCATCAAAAATAATTGTGTGTCCTTGATAAGAGTCCAGGTGTTCAATCGTTCCCGACCGACATAATTCCGACGGGATGCCTCCCTTGTGCATGGCTAACAACGATATGTCAATTGGAGGTGATATCAGGTTCCAGGGTGGTATACGCAGTTTTTTTTACTTGTATCACTCGACGCACTCTCGTTTTGCTATTTTTGAAAAGGGTCTGCATCCGCGTACAGAAAGGTAACGTCTTCGGATTCTGTTCATTAGAAAAAAGCGTCAAAATGCGGCGGGAGAAGACGGCGTCGTACATGGGGCGCGTGTGGAATTTCCGCAGCCTACACGCATATCGCAGACCCAACATTTCACGCCTCAGTGCCAGCGGCGATTCATTGGCCTCTGCAGCCAGGCTCGCAGCTGGTGAGGTTCTGAAAGCACCAGTGAAGATACGCAGTGCTAGTTAGTTAGTTATTTGGGCTTTCGGGCGCTTCGACTACTCTGGTCATATTGCGCCCATAACTTATATGATCGTGGTGGTGCCGTTGGAAGCGGTACCCAGCGTCCACACGCGTCCACAGTTTTTAATCTGTTACGAAGTATACACGTCGTGATTATCGACGGGTGTATATAGCTGAAAACGACGCTTCGGATAAGAAATCAATCAGTTGTCCTGATTGGACAATGGGAGAGCTGTTGGAAAAAAAACTGCGAACATTGCGAACAGAACATTGCGAATGAGAGTGCCCAGACGGCCGCGGATTCCATACTTTCGAGCTTTCATCAATATACCGTGGTACCACGTTGAATCATATGCTTCTTCTAGATCGAAAAAGATGGCTCCAGTGTGTCGCTTCTGTTTAAAAGCTACACGTATAACAGTGTCTAGTGTTAGATGGTCCGTTGTTCCACGGCGTTTCCTAAGACTGCACTGTGCGTGTGTTTCTTAGAACCGTTTCACATTGACCATTTTTGTCTAGTAATTTACATTAGCACGAAGTCAGGGCGATGGGCCGGTAGTATAGCGGATCAAATCCACTATTGCCTGGCTTTAATCCGCGCACGTCCGGGGGGGGGGGGGGGGGGGGCAGATATCTGCTCCCCCCTTCCGGTTTTTCCTCATTTGCCGCCAAACTAATAGGGTTCGCAAGGGCAAACCTCGCACAGCTGTTCATTGGTCGTTTCCGCATATTCTCATACATTTTTAATCCTGGGTCATCTCAGGTCAGGTCACCAGGTCAGGCGAAGTGACCCAACTACACTCGGAGTTCTAGGTGGCATAACTTCCACAATAATTGGGCGATTGATTTCAAACTTATAGTATGTCATCATCTCATCAGGGACCATAATATGTATATCGTTTTTTTTCGTAGTATTGACCTTAGGTCAGGTCGCTGCCATGGCTTCCCCATTATAAGGCTATGGTAATTAGTTAGTTAGTTATTGGGGTTTAGGGGCGCATCGACTGCAGAGGTCATGCAGCGCCCAAGGCTATGGTAAAATATACAAATGTTTCCTAGTTACACATTTGCGCTCGGAATGATCTCACAACGGTTGTGGCATGTAGATGGAAGCTATGCTCAATGTTACCGCTTACATTTTTGCTCAGTGACCTCACCAAGGTCTCTGAGGTCACCTGAGATCACCACACATTTTTGCGCATTACGTCGCACTGCATTGAGCTAGAAGGCTGAAATTACCGTCATTGTGCTTGTATCGTCAAAACGTGTCGATTGATACCTTACATGACCTCCCTAGGCCTTGACCTGAGGTCATGACTTCCTGACCTTGACCTAAGTTTCGGTTGACCTGACCTTAAATTATACCGCGTATTGTCGGTAGCGCATTTCAAGGACTGTCGAATAGCGTTCGCCATTTGTTTCTATCTGTTACAGGTCCTGAGATATGTGTCAATATCCGAGTCCCACCTGATCTGGTCAAATTTGACCTAAGATGGCCCAGTGACCTGAATATTGACCTGAGCGAAAACATGACCGAAGCACTTTCGATGGAACCCGTCACCAGCTATCCAACGCCGTTTTCCGTTTGTCGCTAGCTAGCATAGTTCCAGAGATCTTAGGGGGCAGACAACTGCCCCCCCCGGACATGCGAAGTTGGCGCGGACCACCGGACGTGCGAATGTTAAGATGGGGATCACTGTGGCTTCCCGCCATGCGGCCGGGAATTGGCCTTCCTCCCACACCATGTTGAATGTCGCAAGTAACGGTGTCATAACTCGTGAAGGGAGATGCTTTATCATCTCGTTGTGGATGCGGTCGGGTCCATGTGATGCCCAGCCACACTCTTCATGCTCCTTATTGCCGATCGCAGTTCTGCTACGGTGAATCGCTCATTATACGGAGTGTTCCAATGTGGAAATTTTTTTTTTATCGCTTATTAGTTAGTTATTTGTGCTTTCGGGCGCTTCGACTGCTCTGGTCATATTGCGCCCATAACTCATATGCTCATGGTGATGCCGTCAGAAGTCGTACCCAGCGTCAACATGCGGACACCGTTATATTTTCATACAAAGTTTACACGACTATCGGTGAGGGGTATATATAGTTAAAAACGACACATCGGATAAGAGATCAATCATTTGTCCTGATTGGACAATGGGAAAACCGTAGGAAAGAACATTGCTAAGAGAGGCCACATGAAGAGTTAAAAAATAGCGTCTACGTTGGTCAGCATATAAAGGAGACACGAGATCAGAAAGTGATAGTCTGTCAGTGGTGATCGACATTTGGCGCACTGGGGCCTGTCGCCACCGCATAGCAGGTAACCGTGCGTGGCGTAAGTGTGCCCAATCCGAAGACGACGCAATGTCACGTTTCCTAAGCATAGGACAGAACGAACCCCATGGTTCAAAACGTGGGTTGATGACTCAGCATGTTCGCTTGGGTCGCGTCCCACATTGTTTGCCACTTGTTGAGGAGAAAGATAGATATCTGTTGGTAATGATCCTGGGCGGGAAGCGGTAGCGACCGAGTGCACGGGACATGCGCTGCTCGTCTCGCCACAGCGTCCGCTAACTCGTTCCCAGCAATTCCAACATGGCCAGGAAGCCAACACAGAACTACCCGCCATCCCAAGCGGTGCGCAGCGGTAAGACACCTTAGGATATCACGCACACGTGGGTTGGAGGGATAAAAGGTGTTCACTGCTAAAAGGCTGATCAAGGACTCAGTGAAAATAACAGGGCGATCACCTCCTGATACTTCGATATAACGAAACGCTTTCAAAATGGCGACAAGCTCCGACGAATACACAGATGCATGCTTCGGGATGGAAAATGATCGGGTGACAGAGCCGCGAACAAATGCGCCGCCAACACCATCCTCCGTTCGAGAACCATCACTATATGTAGTCACCCATCCATGAAATGACCCGATGTGTTCAAGGGCCAGTAAGGGGAACTCTTCTGGAGCGACATCGGTTTTCCTGGTCTTAGCGAGGGAAAAATCCACCTCGGGTGCGACCATCTCCCATGGGAGAGGGGGTCCATGTGCTCAATTTTCCAGATTCCTTGGAGTCTAACTTGGCTTTCTTGGAAAGGTTTACGTATGCGCACGCCGAACGGAGCAACACTCAACTTTCGATCTGTGGAGAAAATGGCCGGCAATCGTCGCGAGAAAACATGTAAGTAAGCGGGGTGATCAGGCAGCTGGTGAAGCTTGCAGGTGTAGCGCATTCCCAGCCTTTCTCTGCGCAGACAAAGAGGGGACTCGTGCGTTTCAGCTAGAAGACTTATCTTTGGTGAGGCACGAAATACTCCCGTTGCTATACGGATAGCCGCATGATGAATGGTATCAAGTGTGCGTTTGTTGGCTGCAGCTGTACCGTCATAGATAACAGTGGTGTAATCGAGCTTTGAGGGTATCAATGAACGATATAACAAGCGTATCTCGACCTGCACCATAAGAAGTACGAGCAACGCATTTCAATATGTTCAGTGCATTCAAACACCTTCCACGCAGGGTCTTCAGGTGCTGCGTGTATGCAAGACGTCGGTCAAATTCCACTCCTAAAAATTGCACGACGGGCTGGACGGGTACAATCTTACCATACAACTTAACTTGCATGTCCTGACAACATCGACGGTGACAAAAATAGAGGGCGGCAGTTTATGTTGCTGAAAATGAAAATACATTCCTATTCACCCACTTTACCAGGCTCGCAACAACTGCTTGCTGTAGCTGCCTTTGCAATGGTGGTGTTTTTGGGGCGCAAGTCCAAATAGCAAAGTCATCTACGAAAAGTGAACGTCCCATGGCCGGCGGGATAGAATCACCAATGTCGCCTATCTGATGCCGAGTAATGGTACGCTGAGAACGCTTCCATGTGTGACGCCGTTTTCTTGTACGAACCATCGGGAGAGGTGGTTCCCGATGCGTATTCGAAATCTTCTTTCTTTTAAAAAGTTATGTAAAAAGTTACCCATATGGCCACAGATTCCCATCTTGGAAAGTTTCAGGATTCCGTGGCGCCATGTGGTATCATACGCTTTTTGCGTGTCGAAGAAGATTGCACCTAGGTGGCGTTTTCTCTGGAAGGCCACCCTCACCTAGGTGTTCAGTGACACGATATGGTCCATTCTACTTGTTTTCTCGAAAGCCGCATTGACAATTCGTGAGATCACACTTCCAGAAACAACGAAAGACGTGTATCTATCATGTTCTCAAATAACTTGAACAAAGCAGACGTCAAAGAAATGGGTTAGTTAGTTAGTTATTAGGGCTTTAGAGCGCATCAACTACATTGGTCATGTAGCGCCCATAACAATACACCATATTTACACGTCGATATAGTGCACATTCTAGCTAGTTAAGCTTGCAGAATATTAGTCCACATAACGAATCGTACATAAAACATAGTATGGCAACATTCAATATTTTTAGCGTGGTGCATATATTAGTGAAAATGACATTTCAGCGAGGTAGTCAAATAGTCGCCCCGATCCAACAATATCCGAGTCGTTGCCTAAAACCTCACTGAGTGACAAAAACTGAACACGCCCAACGTGACGATTACGATCCTCTTCGTAGCCAGGGCAGGGCACCAGGACATGCCGTACAGATAAGCGGGCGTGACACCTGGGGCAGCGTGGCACATCATCCACCAGTTGCTCCAGTCACTTGGAGATAACATAATTTCCACTGAAAGATAATGACGCCATTGAGGACATAGAAGTCGATAAACAACATAAAAACACGGACACAAAATGCCTACACACACGTCAGCTACCGTTCTACAGAAGATAGCCTTCAAACCCATAGGTACCAAAGAATGTAGACAAATACTATATTCCTGCCCAGAGGCGCAATTTTCCCATACGCAGCCAAAGACTGCATGCCGAAAGAAATTCACACGGCATTCCAAAGCAAAATTGCATAGGCCAAATAAATTTGGGACCAGTAGGCAATTGCAAAAATGGCACATAGTGGTCAGCACTATCTTGGATCCGGTGGTCGAGATAGCCATCGCTTGATGCTGCTCACCCTGAGGGAAGGTAGAAATGACAGATTGGGAAGACTAGGCTGGGCTGCATTAGGAAGGGTTTGTTCATTCGAGTTGGGTTGCCAGTGTTTGATTGGTTGGTTATTGGTCTTACGACATCTCGACTGTTGAGTTATGTAGCGTCACCAATCTCTCACGGCGATTGATCGCGGGCGAAGAGTAGCGACAGGTCAGACTCGAGCCCACAACCTTTCGATTTTGAGACGAACAACTTACCCCTAGGCTACTCGTCCCCTTGCTAGTGTTTGGAGACAGTTGGTTAGTTATTAAGATTTTGGGGCGCATCAAATGCATTGGCTATAGAGCGCCCATGTGTTTGATGACATGGCAGGTTGCAAGCTGTTTGATTTTATTTGTCTTGTTCAGAGCCGATGAGGACAGAGTTGACATTTCCATGGGCTGGCTCTTTGTTGAAGCAGACGAGGTCAAGTGAGGTAGACGCTGGATCGGGTCGGGCCGTAACGAGTCGAAATTAATCATGCCAGATGCAGGCTCCGCCGGGTAGTGTTTGGTGTGGCGCACCATCATACATGTATCCTGTCCTCCCGCCCTGGAATATCGATATTTGTCTCTCGCCATGTCTGGGTCCCGGTTTTCGCGCACAGAACACCCTGAAAAGACGACCATTTGGGGTGAATTATTAGGAATGATGCAATATGTTTGGTAACCTAAAACTACCCAAATATCCTTCTACCTCGAAGAACTCCTGAGAGTGGATGATACCAGAATAAGGATGAGGGTAAATCTGAATAAAAAGCCTGAGGAAAATGCACGTATGAATCATAATCGCATAAAACTAATTTCTGAAACAAAATTAAATTACGTCAAGGCAGCCAGGACCCTAAGTGAACCTTAGGTTCACATTTGCTCACCAATGAGTTGAAAGCGATTATTCCGATCCATCAGTGTTCATTCACATGACATGCTTGCTGTTGCTATCTCCAACGCGATTCCTACCACGTGCGATATCTTGTCAAAAATTCACCGCGCGTTTCGTCCGCGAAACTTAGCCGTGTTTCAACCAGTTGCTAGCCACTTAGCCGAGGCGGAGGGTGTCGCCCTCTACTATTCACTACAAAACAAGTTCTGCCACCTACTGGTGTGGATCTGACTGGTGCGCTGCCGGGCTGATAAAGCCGTTGACCATGTGGCAGTCCTCCTGGCCGGCCGGGATGCTGATGCCACCGCGGTCCTCGGCGGGCGCGTCCGGCGTGATGGTGAACACGTACTCGTGCCGCACCGGCTGGTGAGCCGCGTCGGCCGGCTCGGCCGGGGCGCCCAACAGTCGCGAGTCGGCCGACCCGTGCTTCTCGGCGGCGGCACTGACCAAGCCCTTCTGGTGGTCGCTGATGTGCATCGCGTACGCGATCTCGTTGACGGTGCAGAAGGTACACAAGTGGCAGCTGAAGACGCCGCTGCCGCCGTGGTTTCCGATCACGTGCCACTTGATGGCTGACGACTGGATGCACTGGTAGTCGCAGTGCGGACACCGGTACGGTCGCACGCCAGTGTGTCGCATCTGCCGGAGGCAGCATCGCGTCACGTATATCACACGGTCAACAGACACGAAAAAATGTAGTCAATTTGAGCCAAGGTGCTCAAGTGAAGCAACTATTCATGGAAATGTAATATACGGGTTGGTAATGTGAGGCAAAAGAGGAAGGAGAATGTCTAAATACAATGCAGTACAATTGCATGCAATCAGGTAAGTTGGTAACCGAACTTTTTGCGATTCGTGTTCTTTTTTGGTACAATGTTTCCTTTACTTTCATTCTAACTTCGTCCATTTCGTCATGGGTGGGGTTCATAATTTGTGGGATGATTGGAACTGGGAAGTGGTAATACAAAACTGTTATCAATCACGTATCATTCCTCATCGAATGGAGATAACTTTGTTTGTTTCGTGAAAACGTTCTTCTCTTACTCATGCCACCAAACGTATTCTTTAGATCAGCTGGGAGCACATAATGAAAGGTACTGCGATGAAAACTGCTCCTCCATTCTACACTCAAGCATCAAAGCATCTGAAAATCCAGTTATCTTCATTAGTTCACGATCTGGGAATAAGCACTTCTTCCCAGCTATATCTAGAAATACACCTTCACTCCCTGTACAACCACTGCACTTTGTGAACCTGCAGCGAGAGTTCCAGTAATTAAGTAAGTAATGTTATAATTATATAATAATATAATAATAATATAATTATATATTATTATAATTAGATAATAATAATATAATAATAATATAATAATAATATAATAATAATATAATAATAAAATAATATAGTAATTAAGCAAGTAATTAAGTAATAAGTAATTCCACTTTGTACTTCGCTTCTGACATTCTTATCAAAGCGCAAGGCGACATAAGTATTCACTCATTATCAAACATCACTATTCAATGTTTGGCAGAAAACGGAAGGAAAACTTCATGGAGCGGATAACAATCCGGGACAAGGCTACATTCTGGTCTTATGGCCGGTGGACCAGCCGGACCCGTTTCGGTTGCTCCAACCTTGTGTCGCCGGAAACTGCTGGGGTCGCGGGTTCTGTAGCCGCAGTCCGGCGCCGTGCACACGAACGGAGTCTCGCCGCTGTGACCGCGCATATGAAGCTGCAGCAGAGCCTTGGTGGCCGACGTGTGGCTGCAGACACGGCAGCAGAAGCTCCGCACCTGCCGACCGGACCGTGACAGAACAACTTCTACAGGCTGCCACATTAGCCAGTGCCTCTTGGTTGGTTATTTGGGCTTACGGGCGCATCGATTGCGTTGGCCATGCAGTGCCCATGACCAGTGTCTCTGAAAGCCAAATGTCAGCACGACCTCTTCCATAACAGCTGGTAAATGCATAACAGTGTATGTGCATTGTTAATGTTTATCACCACCATGTACTATATAGGGAATAGTTCTTAATCATGACAAACTATCACATATATATTTAGATGTATGACCGAAGCAGTCGAAGCGCCCCTAAGCCCAAATAACCAACCAACACATATTTATGCCCCACATCTTATACATAATGCATATCAGTTCATTTTGATTGATATATTTCGGTCTCTGCCAGCGCTATCGAATAAAAAGACTATCACGTTACCAACAAGATCCGGAAGACGATCTTGTTGCCAGAATTACTATAATCAAACCGTGAATCCACACCTTATCATGCAGAATGCGCTGGTGAATCTTGAGCGTCTTGACACTGGAGAACATCTTGGAGCAGGTGGTGCAGACGTGAGGCCGACACCACTTGGGCACCGGCAGACGTGAGCGGTCCCTGTGCAACACGCGATGGTTCAGCAGCTGCGACATCTGGCGGAAGCCCTTGTTGCACTCGGGGCACACGAAACGGCACTCGCTCATGTGGAGCAGGCGATGGCTCTCGAGGTTGTTGAGCAGCGCGCTCCTGAAGTCACACTTGTCGCAGGCGAACATGTCCAGGTCGAGAGCGTGTTGGCGCCACATGTGCGTCATAACGCGACACCAGTTGGACGTGGCGAACTTAGCGCACTGGCAGCACTTGTACGACTTGCGGTCGACGTGGCACTTCTCGTGCATGTTGCGGTACTGCTCGCTCGTGAAGCGCTGCGAACACTTGTCGACACGACACATGAACCGCTTATCGTGGCGCAGCTTCTGCGGCGGCCGGCGCTCGCGCTTCTTCTTGGCTGGCTCAGCAGCGGCGGCCACCTCGGGCTGCTTGGTGACGGTCGTCGCGTTTGCATCACTCTCACGCCGACGCTCTGCCAGATGCGTCCGCCTCATGTGCGATTTGCACTCTCGTAGGGTCTCCGAAACGTGTCCGCAGTCGCTACACAAGAACATCTCCTTGTCGCTATGCAGAGGCAGGTCCAGCAGAGTGGGAGGTGGTAGTGGTAGTGGTAGTGGTGGTGGTGGTGGTGGTGGTGGTGGTGGTGGTGGTGGTGGTGGTGGTTGTTGTTGTTGTTGTTGTTGTTGTTGTTGTTGTTGTTGTTGTTGTGGTGGTGGTGGTGGTGGTGGTGGTGGTGGTGGTGATGGTGGTGGTGGTGGTGGTGGTGGTGGTGGTGGTGGTGGTGGTGGTGGTGGTGATGGTGGCGGCGGCGGCGGCGGCGACGGCGGCGGCTGCTGCGACGGCGACGGCGGCGACGGCGGTGGCTGCTGCGACGGCGGCGGCGGCGGCGGCGGTGGCGGCGGCGGCGACGGCGGCGGCGGCGGCGGCGGCGGCGACGGCGGCGGCGGCTGCTGCGACGGCGACAGCGGCGACGGCGGTGGCTGCTGCGACGGCGGCGGCTGCTGCGACGGCGGCGGCGGCGGCGGCGGCGGCGGCGGCGGCGGCGGCGGCGGCGGCGGCGGCGGCGGCGGCGGCGGCGGCGGCGGCGGCGGCGGCGGCGACGACGGCGGCGACGCGGCGGCGGCGCGGCGACGACGGCGGCGGCGGCGACGGCGGCGGCTGCTGCTGCTGCGGCGGTGGTGGTGGGGGTGGCGGCGGCAGTCGTAGCGGCGGCAGTGGTGGCGGCGGCGGCGGCGGCAGTGGTGGCGGCGGCGGCGGCGGCGGCGGCGGCGGCGGCGGCGGCGGTGGCGGCGGCGACGACGGCGGCGGCGGCGACGACGGCGGCGGCGGCGGCGGCGACGGCGGCGGCTGCTGCTGCTGCGGCGATGGTGGTGGGGGTGGCGGCGGCAGTCGTAGCGGCGGCAGTGGTGGCGGCGGCGGCGGCGGCGGCAGCGGCAGCGGTGGAGGCGGCAATGTGGGCGACACCAATGGAAGATCCTCAGGCTGGCAGTGGCGCTCCTCGATGTGTCCGGTGACGGCCGTCTCAGAGAGGTGCAGGCTCTGGCAGATGCGGCACCGGAAGGCGTTCACCTCGTCATAGAGCAGCTGCAGTGGTACAGAGAAGTCCAGCTGCAGATGGGCGGGGTCAGGCAGCAGCGTCAGCTCGCCGACGCCGGCCGACCCCAACACCTGAGCTGTGCCACCGCTGTCGCCCAGCGCCTCAGTCAGCCAGCTCTCCATCCCGCCGCTGCCTAGAATAACCATAACGACGCGTGTTACTTTAGGACATTAGCACCAGCCGTGTCGTTCCGAGGACCCAGCTTTGTCCGAATAGGGGAGGGGAAGAGGATGGGAAAAGGGGTTGGGAATGCTCCTCTAATTTCCTGTAGAGTAATGTTCCCACGCAAAGCCAGGGCCGATCCAGTGATCAAATCAGAGGGAGTATTCATGACACCCAGAGATCACTTAGTGCCAAAGTTCACAACGTCCAAAGCTCACAACGTCCAAGAGGTCTGATGCACTGAATCTAGCTGTGTCATTTTAAGAAAGATCCGGTCGATGGCCAAGGATCCATAGCCTCTGGAATTTCTGAGATGCCACCAAACAATGGTGTCTTTTGAGGTCCTTAATACAATGGTAGTTATTGTAGTTTAGGGGCGAATCGACTGCATATGCTATATGGCGCCCATAACTCGGTCAATTAGACATATAATCATGTACGAGAGGTGTTCAAAAAGTTCGCGGCCCGACCATGAAGGAGCTGAAATTTCGCCAGGCAACGCGGTGTGACCAATGGTGTGTTATTGAGATGTCCACTGACGCAACCGCTAACCAATGGGTCCTGTGTTTGCTTCAGGCTGTTAGTTGTTGTAACATAGTTTGATATTCTTGTCGAAGATGAACGACGTCCAGCAGAGAGCAGTGATTCGATTCATGGTATTG
>JAOTOL010000479.1:0-73170 GCA_034440575.1 Imbricaverruca yamaguchii | reverse complement strand
GCTACTGCCAATGTTTTCTGGCAGCTGGTTCCAGTGTTCTACTACCCTGTTGGTGAAGAAAGTATGCCTTAACCATGTTCTGCTGTGGTTAACTTTAATTTTGAATGTATGACCTCTAATTGCATCATTTCTGTTCAATTCAAACATTTCCCCAAGATATCCCCTCTCCAGACCATGGACAAATTTAAAGACCTCGATGAGATCTCCTCTCAGCCTTCTATATCTAAGTGAAAACATATTTAATTTCTTCAATCTTTCCTCATATGCCAGGTTGCTTATGCCATTAACCATTTTTGGAGCCCTCATTTGTACTCTCTAAAAGCCAAAAATCTTTTTCATAGCTAGGAGACCAAGCTTGGATGCAGTATTTCAACTGTGGCCTGACGTATGCACAGTAAAGCTTCCTGATCACTTCCTCACTTCTGTATGATACATTCCTATTTATTGCCCCTAGCATTCTCAGTGCCTTCTTCCTGGCTTCCTTGGTCTGTTCTGATGCCCCCAGTTTTGTGTTTAGAATAACATCTAAATCCTTCTCCTGTTGAGTCACTGATAGCACTTGGCCACCCATCAAGTATGGAGCCTTCATATGCTGCTTACCTACATGCATGATTTTGCACTTATCAAAATTAAATTTCATTTGCCATTCTTCGGACCCCTTCACAAGTTCGTCTAAGTCTTTTTGCAGCGAGATATGCTCATCTTGACCTGTTATTGCCCTAAAAACCTTCAAGTCAGCCGCAATTTTCAAAACTTTACTGCCTATGCCACTTTCAATGTTATTTACAAATATAATGAACCATAGTGGCCCCAGTACTGACCCCTGGGGGACTCCACTTAGAACATTTCGCCATGATGACTTTGTACCATTTAGCATCACTCCTTGCAGTCTATCTGAAAGTCACAACTCTATCCATTTTAAGATGCTACCTGCAATACCATGGGACTGAAGCTGTATCATTAACCGTTTATGGGATACCTTGTCAAAGGCCTTACCAAAGTCAAGATATGCTACATCAACCTGATTTCCGTGATCAAATTGTTCTGTGGCGAAGTTCAAAAAGTCCAAGAGATTTGTGAGTCACGATCTTCCTTTTCTAAACCCATTTTCAGTATCTTGAATCAATCTGCTACCTTCCAGAAAACTAACTATTCTATCCTTGATAATTTATTCGAGTACCTTGCAGACTAGGGATGTGAGACTTACTGGCCTATAGTTTTCAACTTTCCCTCTTTCTCCTTTCTTGAAAATAGGAACTACATTTGCCCTTTTCCAATCGGTTGGAATTTCATTTTGTGAAACTGATCTACAAAATATTTTACTAAGTGGAAATGACAGTTCCTTTTCAGTTTCCCGCAACACCCTAGCATAAATATCATCAGGTCCTGCTGCCTTTTTTGGCTTTATTTTCCTGATATGATTGTAAACAACATCACTATCAATGAAATCAACATCATTTGTCAGATCCCATGTCACTGAACTATGGTGTACGGTCAGTGGATTGGTCATATCTTCCAAAGTAAACACTGATTTAAACTGCTTGCTCAGCTCCTCAACCATCTCACTATCCTCACCCAATGTAGTCCCGTTTACTTCCAGTGGACCAATTGTGCTAGAAACTTTACTCAGCTTGTAGAAACTAAAGAACTTTTTACTGTCCCCATTACAGTTTCTAGCTAAATCCAGTTCTTTTGCTCGCTTTGCTGCTCTGGTTTTTTGCTTCACAGTGTCTGTAGCTTTTCGATACGCCTTTAGATTAACGACATTTGAGGCTTCTATAAAGACTATAAATGCAGTTTTCTGAGCCTTAATTGCTTTTATCAAGTCTGGTGTAAGCCATGCTGGCTTTCCTACCCTTCTTTTGCGTCTTTGCTTTTCGGGGACATGTCTAATCTGAATTTCCTTCAAGTAAGATTTGAACTTTTCCCACATTTCACAGGCATTTAAATTGGAAAATTTTTATTCCCATCTGATGGCACTTAAAGCCGCTCTCATGTAGTCAAAGTCTGCTCTGTTGAAATTTGGAACCTTTACCAAATTACCCTTGATAATTTCCCCTACATGTGCCTTGAATCTAACTATGTTATGGTCACTTCTTCCCAGAGTTTCGCCTACAGTCAAGTATTGAACCAAGTCACTTAAATCCGAGAATACAAGGTCCAAGAATGAACCATGCCTGGTAGGTTCCAATACAAACTGGTGTAAGAACAGGTCCTCTTCAAGGCATTTCCTAAACATTTTGCATAATGGGAGCCAACATCAGCATTTTCATAACCTTTTAGATTAAAGTCACCAAGAATAAGGCACTTCCTCTTAAAGTTTCTACTGATTTCCTCACAAATCACCTTGTCAAGCTCCAGTTGCTGAGAATGTGGCAGGGTTCCTGATCGGTAGAAAGCTCCTATCCTAAGAGTATTGTTGTTGCCTTTTCCCACAGTGACATCAAGCCAAATGGACTCCACAGACACATTTTTATCCCCACCTGCTACTTTTTGAAAACTGAATACGCTATTCATATAGAGCATTACACCACCCCCTTTCGTTGCTGGACCCCTATTGCACGAAAACATATTGTATCCCTGGATCTCATAGTCCTGCAAGTTATCTCCAAATTTATTCTCCAATATTTATCCCCACATTACTAATTAATGCCCTGGTATAGTCCAGTTTTCAGCGAAAAATGATTATTGGTGCTGCGTTTTGAGTAAATGATGCACCATGCGAAGAACAAACAAGACATTAATATGAAATAATTTTCCCATCCCAGAACCATACTACAAGCTCAAAAAAGCAATGGGAGGCCCTAACACAATGGAGGCCTCTTTCGGGGAGCAGGAGGCCCCTTTCGACCTCACCCTGTAAGAATTTCGTGGTGACGCCACTGAATTAATTACAGTTAATTAATTAATTATAATTAATAAATGAATGGGATCGAACTTCGGTACCCACGCTTTGCTTTGTGGTAGGCACCTATGCACTCTTGCTTTTAGACATTATCTGACACCTATGCACTTCCATGCCAATATAATACTATATCTGAATATAAACAAGTCGTCGCACCAAAACATGCAAATTAATTATTGCACGAAGTGAAAGTTGAGCCCTACAAGATAGTTGCATCAATATTAAAACAAAACTTCTCTCATGACCCTCGCTCACAGTTCACGTGAACTCTTCGATTACGCTGTTTGTAGAGCACAGGACATTCGAGGCGAACACACAGCGCTTCACCACTGGATAATCAGCGCCACATGTGTGCTACTGCCCCTGTTCTCCACCGGAACAAATTTGGGTTGGCTGGAGATACTCCGATCCGCTCCGAAAACGCACGGAAACCCGGAGCAACTACTTCAAGCTGCCTGGACCCACTTCTTGGAACGGGGTGCGGAACAGACACGTGGTGTGTACCGTTCTCGGCTGGTGCCAGCCTCTGATGACCGCCAATCACGGACCGACCTGGCTCTGACGTCACGTGTTGTTTTCGCCTCCCCACTCGCTGTGCGCCCTCCGCCCCTCCCCCACCTTGCCCCGCTCGTGTCTGCCTCCGGTTGCCGCCCTGAAGTGAAGCGCGGCCTTGGCTTAATTATGTCTATTTGCATCCCGGCCGTTACTTGTTAATGCGAAGGGCGAATTAAATTTACTAATGGTGGGTGGAGATCCGTACGTATGTATACACACAAATGCATGGCACAAATAACCAGACACGGCACATTTATGCATATACTTGGCTTCCACGTTCATATCAAGACAATGTCGCGCTTAATGCTTTCGTTATCAGCACCGAGAATAGAACACTAGCCAAGCTTTTCAATCCATGCATCACAATGGGACCAACAATGATTGCTGATTAGCTGCGAAAAGCAGAATGCCGTCTCCGCATCTTAGCAATGCATCACATGCTGGCAGAATGCCGTCTCCGCATCTTAGCAATGCATCACATGCTGCTGTGGATAATTTGCCACACCCATGATACTTTCCAATCTTGTGGAAGCCGATGGTAGCCTGGTGGGCGACTCCGTGTAGGCTTCTCGATGCTGACCTGACTTTTCGCATGCGCGAGGACAGGCCTTACTGTAGGCACGGCTACAGGCCTACAGGAGGTCAAGGCTTTCTGTCGTTTTTGCTGTCGTTTGTCGTTGTTGGGCGACACCGACAAATGCCATTTATTTTTTTTGCATGTGCTTTCTCCTATCTTGCACATTGCACAGGTAGATACCGGATTCTCGAACGTGCAGCAGGACAATGGTGTACGTGCCGCCACCTGGCCCGCACACAGGACGTGAGGCGGTACACTGGTGTACGTGCCGCCACCTGACACGCACACAGGACGTGCGGCGATACGCTGGTGTACCTGCCGCCACCTGGCCCGCACACAGGACGTGCGGCGATACACTGGTGTACCTGCCGCCACCTGGCACGCACACAGTACGTGCGGCGATACGCTGGTGTACCTGCGCCACCTGGCACGCACACAGGACGTGCGGCGATACGCTGGTGTACCTGCCGCCACCTGACACGCACACAGGACGTGCGGCGATACGCTGGTGTACCTGCGCCACCTGGCACGCACACAGGACGTGCGGCGATACGCTGGTGTACCTGCCGCCACCTGACAGCACGCACACAGGACGTGCGGCGATACGCTGGTGTACCTGCCGCCACCTGACACGCACACAGGACGTGCGGCGATACGTGTCCCCCACCTGACACCACACAGGACGTGCGGCGATACGCTGGTGTACCTGCCGCCACCTGGCATGCACACAGGACGTGCGGCGATACACTGGTGTACCTGCCGCCACCTGACATGCACACAGGACGTGAGGCGATACACTGGTGTACGTGCCGCCACCTGACACGCACACAGGACGTGCAGCGATACACTGGTGTACCTGCCGCCACCTGACATACACACAGGACGTGAGGCGATACACTGGTGTACCTGCCGCCACCTGACACGCACACAGGACGTGCAGCAGGACAATGGTGTACCTGCCGCCACCTGGCACGCACACAGGACGTGCAGCGATACACTGGTGTACCTGCCGCCACCTGGCCCGCACACAGGACGTGAGGCGATACACTGGTGTACCTGCCGCCACCTGACATGCACACAGGACGTGAGGCGAAACACTGGTGTACCTGCCGCCACCTGGCACGCACACAGGACGTGCAGCGATACGCTGGTGTGCCTGCCGCCACCTGGCACGCACACAGGACGTGCAGCGATACGCTGGTGTACCTGCCGCCACCTGACATGCACACAGGACGTGCGGCGATACACTGGTGTACCTGCCGCCACCTGACATACACACAGGACGTGCAGCGATACACTGGTGTACCTGCCGCCACCTGGCACGCACACAGGACGTGAGGCGATACACTGGTGTACCTGCCGCCACCTGGCACGCACACAGGACGTGCCGCGATACACTGGTGTACCTGCCGCCACCTGACATGCACACAGGACGTGCGGCGATACACTGGTGTACCTGCCGCCACCTGGCACGCACACAGGACGTGCGGCGATACACTGGTGTACCTGCCGCCACCTGGCACGCACACATGACGTGCGGCGATACACTGGTGTACCTGCCGCCACCTGACACAAGCCCAAAACGCGCAGGGAACCATACATTGGATTATTTCATGCAAGTTTTTTTTTCAGCCGGCTAGCGTCATGGACACTAGCGAGGGCTTGTGATGCTGAAATGTTACCATTTTCTACGAAAATATGATGTTTGGAAGGGTAGGTAATCTCGGATGGTGGTAATACAGGAACTAACGTTTTTGTTTCAAATCCGGCGCAATGAGGTGCTTACAGATGGCATAGCACACCTTCAAGGAATATTGTGATGGAACAGAGTGGGTAAGATGCCTGCTCCAATTACTGCAATATATTGATGTTCTCCATGGGGATATTGCAAACAGAGACTGTCATCAAATGACAAATTGGAAGGATTATTCGTCTATACTCTATATATTTTAGACAAGGTACACATGTTTTCTGTTTGATCTTTACGTGGAATATCAGGCATGTTGTGGAATTTTTATTAGCTTCGTTGTAGGAAGATATGCATTGTGCATAGTAGCAGTTCGTGCAATCAATTATCAGTAGTTATAGGCAGACATGATTAGCTACCGGCAGGTGCAGGCTAACGTGGCCAATATTTTGTAAGTAGAGCAATATAATCAACATAACGTGATGAATAATAGTGTGGAGCAATATAATCGGTGATCAGCCGGTATAGGCCAATGTCTTCCAGCATTTTCGAGCGGCATTTTGATGATGCACGGTGAGCAAGGCACTTTCTGCAACTGCTGCCATGTTTTATCAAACTGATGGAGAAAATACGAAAAGAGATGACTATCAAATATAAAATTGAAGTGGAGAGAACTGTTGTGGATTTTAGTTGGAGGGCAAGGATTGTTGGACAAGTTTTTACATGGAATGCCAGGCACATTATGGAATTTCACTCAGCTTGAGAAAAGCGTTGCAAGTATACTGCTGCCGGGGTTTCGGCAGTTTTTTCTTCTCCAAAATGTAATGTCAGTCTGGCATTATTGTCCTTTAAGATATTCACGACACACATTTTGCATACGTTTTGCCTGCATGAAGCAAAGTGGTTAGGTTTGCCTATGTCAGATTTGGTCATGTTTTTTGTTTTGATTAAACAATTTCTTATGGAAAGGTTAGGCATTGGGTTTCGTGTTTCGAGTGTAATATTTAAGAACACAAATTGCTGGAATTTTTTGTTCCTGTAATGTTTTTTTTTCCAGGAGAGGTAAGGTCATATAAGGCAAGACTATGCTACACTTTTAAAAAATTATTATTCTGCTATATTACCCATCTCCAAGACCATTTTGGTGTTTTTTGATCAGCCAACTGAAAAGTATGCATTTTTTTTAGAGAAAACGACTGGCCACATCATGTTGACCATAGTCGTGCACATTGTGCTGAAAAAAAGAAATTCAAAGAATTCAAGAACCACCTTAAAGCACACATTTGCCAAAGGTCTTGCCATCTGCAGCACCCTGCAGTCAGGTAGAAAATGTGAAGTATTTTGATGCTAATATGAAAGGATTGTGGACATCCATGTTTCAAACACGATAGATACTAACAAGTGACAGTTCCTATCTTGTAAATAATATAATTTTGTGGGAGTTTTCACAAAATGAGAGGTATCATCACCATTTTCAAGCTAACCATTCATGTGAAAAACCTTAATGTTGACACTTCTGAGGAGAATACTCTGATTCCAGCCTCCCCTCGTCCGTAGACATGCCTACGCTTCTCAAAATACTCGTACCCATATCTACCAGTAGTGCATATGCATAGAAATGTTAGTCGCAGCAAGCGGGGCCACTGGCAGAGATCAGCGGACTGTCTCCGCGTGCAGAATCGCTCGACAACGTACTCATCTTCTCGACCATCGGGAGGCCGATGAACATTGCTTCTTGCTTGCTTGCAGCTGCATTTGTATACTTCGGCACAAATAAGAATAACGTGGCCGTTTTCCACGAACATTTGCCCCTAACTGTTGGATGTGATCCAAGCTAAAACTGTCGCGATTATTACGAACTGGGAACATTCCAAATGGAAGGTAGGGGGGGGGGGGGGAGCAGTCAAGCATCACTGAAATCTACAGATGTGACATCACATACATTTTGACCAATCACAAAGCGAGGCATTCTGAAGCGCTTCTTTGAATTATTTAAGTATTTTAGGAAATTGAAAAATATAAATAATTTTTCAGATTAAAAATAATTCGTGAAACTTGAAAATATACGATTTATCCCGACTTGAAACTTGGCCGTTGTCGTGACGTGACAAGACCGGATCGATCGAAGGAGCGAAATCAAAATTCAAAGCAAGCCAGGCACGTTCCGGTCATTGAAGTTGGATGGTCAGCTTTGCAAACGAGATATTTGTTTGGACCAGTAGCGCCTGCAGTTTTCTCTTTCAAGCAATTGTCTTCTATGGATAATCGCACATATCCATTGGGTATGTCCTTGGTAAGCATAGCTATCATATACTTGCACGCTACTAACTTACAAATGACAATGTGTGACGTCACATGATTATTGGAAATGACAGTAGCAATGCCACCACACAACGTTCAATTAACCATCATGTTAAGTGTTATATTGATACATGTAAGCATACAAGGCAATTGCACCCGTGGGTGCGAATATTAAACGTGGTTCAGAGGCGTGGATGCAAAATTAAAACACAATGTGGTCGTGTAGAAGCAGCTAGGAATTCATGCCGCAGGGCGTATTTCCAGATTAAATGACTGACGAAATGTTAGAACTAACCAATGCTCACATGGAATGTCTGAGGGGATGGTTTGTGGGGAGGGAGTGATATGGACTTCAGCTGTGTCCATTATTCGTGATGAGTCCGTGGCTCATTTCATCATGTTTTCGCCGTCGCTGCCTGTTGCTAAAAGCCTGCTCTGTACTGCTGCCAAATCGTTCATTGCTTCCAACCTGGCCACCATCTCCTCCAGCGCGACCGCCATTACGGGTACAGATGCACTAGTTGACAGATCCATCAAACCGACCCGGCCCACGGGTCCGATCTGATCGGTTGCCACCTTTGCTGACGTCAGAACGTTCCAGTCCGACACTCCACCGCACTCTTGCTCCAGTTCCCAGTCTGTAGCCATCAACTATCTGCTCCTATCGATTGCACAGCTACTATTCCGAGCCCCAGTTGTTTAATTGGTGAATCGTCTTGCCTGTGAATGGGTGAACCTTTGTGCCACTCACAAATCGAGCGCTGTGGCTTCCAACTCCCGGATGTGGCTCACCTGAGAAAAATTCCGAGCTGTTCGCTGTGCCTTCTAAATTGATGTCGAATTAGCTCTCGACTAATTAATTCAAGCCTCTCCGGTCAGATCCTCACACCCCGTCTCTGGGGGTGGGGGGTAATAGGGACCCTCTAATCTCGAAACTAAGCGTTGCACGAATACGAAATAGGTGTCATCGGAAAGCGCTCGACGAGTAGGGCCAGACACCACCCCCAAACATTCCCCCAAAAGTGACGTCACTAAGGGGCATATGTTTTCACGACTTACATCATGTTTGTGGTTCTGGGGAGTTCATTTTGAGGATATTTTAAGAACAAAGATTGTTTGGAATCAGAAAAGGAAAGCGAAATCGAACATTGCCATGCAATTTTTGGCCATCCAAACCAATTTTATTTGGAATTTCAATATTTTAAGTTTTGAATTTTTTCTTTAATTTCCCCTTATATAATGGGTAGAGCGGACTGACAAAAAAATGTTCTTCGAAGTTAACTTGCTCCAATAAAAAATGCTTCCATTAGCCAGAATCTTCGATGTTAACTTTAATGGGCAAATATACAAAACTAATAGGTGACAAAAAAAACGGAAACTATGAAACATTCCCCTGGTGTGTTTTGTTGCATCCTTAAAGATAAGCAAACGCTAAAAGTTGCATTAAAGTATCTTTTTCCGTCAAAGCGTGACGACTGGTTGACCATTTTTGGAGGTGACCTCACTTGACCTTAACTAATTCGTTGACCCTAGACGACCTGACTTCTAAATTTTAACACAACATGCAAAATTTATTTGGGAGAAGGCATCCAAAATTTATACGCGCAACAGCGCGCCGTTCTTTCACAGTCGTCAACGACCCCCCCCCCGAGACGACGCGGGTTATGACATCAGCCACTGAAACTCTTTTCAGTAGCTCAAGCCACGCAAATTAACTGAGAAAAGAGAGAAAACGCAGAGCGGTGGCAGTGAAAAAGACACGTCAGGCATTTGTGTCTTGCTAATCTGTGCACCTGTACCCGCTGACATGACACATGCCACAAGACCTGCTATCCCATCGCTGAAAGACTCCGAGACAAAAGCGCATCTGCGCTGACAAACACCTAGGACGTAGGACGCAGTAGCCGAACTGGCCAGGTGGCTAAGCCGCACGATAAGCTACTGGAACTCACGTCAGGAGTTTTTGCATTCACTTTTTCACTTTGCCTAATGTTAAGCCCACAGCCAACAATGTGTGCGAATGATTCTAGTTAAGAAAAATCTCACCAGCCGTATGATGGATGACTGGCTCGCTAACTCGAATACACGTCGGGATTTTCGTGCTTATTGTTCAGTTTTTCTAATGCTGAATGATCTAATTGTGGGCAACGTTTGCAATGATTACAAATCAATGCATTAGGAACAATATGATGATTGATATTCAATCTTCTCTGATAATTTATAGTCATGTATAATGCATCCTTGGCGCCTGGCGTTAGTCATACACCCTCTGACGCAGTGTGGATGAAAGTTTACTATTCTTCATGGCACCCTAAATTACAAATATATACTATTGAGGTTGCTTGCAGTGGAATTATGTCCGTGGTGTTATATCAGAGATGGTATCACTGGGATCTGCTGGTCAGCTCCCAGCTGTGAGCATATCTTGGCTACATTTATAGCTCATTGCAAATTCAACTACGCCCTTTAAATCAGACTCGATAGTGATGTGAATGCCACTGATACACCGCCCACACGGATTACATCCAGTCCAAGTTATCCGTCTTTGCTGTTTTAGAAACATCATATCAATACCAAATTATCCCGTTATGTTGCAGGCAATCTTCCGCAAACACGCCGGCGGCTGAACCGTTTGTTCTGAGCTGAGCATGTTCTGAAGTTCTCTTGTGTTAGACGTCAATTGCGCATGTTCGAAAACAGACCACGTCAGGAAGCCGACCAGGCCTTGCGCCGCTTGACCTGCAGCACAGTACAGTCGTGACTATGCTGTACGAGTACCTCTCGCGCCCGGCTATCGGGCAAAATTGATGCACCATGGTCGACCTGTCGCTCGGTGCCTCATAATCTTTCCACATCAATGAACCATGACACGACCTGTCGCTTGGTGCCTCGCATCATTTTCACATCGACGACCTGCGACACGAGGTGAGCGATGGCCACGCCGCAGGAGGCCGTCGGCTCATATCTCGCGCCGGTCCGACAGCTGTGTCGATCCTTCGCCACAGCTGGCTGGCCGGCTCCCACCAGAGGCTGCTGGCCTGCCGCCGCAGACTCACATTATCTCGCGCTGTTTTTACAGCTGTGTCGGTCTTCTGCCACGGCTATTCGCCGGTCGGCTCATAGCCCGCGCTGTTCCTGCAGCTGTGTCGGTCCTCTGCCACGGCCAGTCTTCAGCCGACTCGCACCAGAGGCTGCTGGCCTGTCGCCGCTTTTTCAAACCGTCGAGTCGCTACGTCGCTGTCTGACATTGCCAATTTGCATCAGCTTCCGGCGCATTTATTAGGTGGCCGCTGTCTAAAAACATGAAAACATTTTGCCAATTTAGTCCTGCTTGGCATATTTTTGAGCTCTTGTTTTTCGTGCTTGTGAGCTGTTGTTCTGCCCCAATGATAATTAGGAATGGTTGTGCCGTTATCATTATTTGGATGAAATTCCCTGATGTCTGCCCAGCCGTTTTATTATTCTTCCGTAGCTGAATTATATGTTGGTGAATACGTCGTTCTTTCTTGTTCTTGAAGTCAAGTGATCAAGTCAACATTTCGCATGACATCTGCGTACTATGACTCCGATGGTCAAGTGTTCACTACCGTAAATTATCTACCCGATCTTATTACCCCAGAGAGAAAGCGAGGAATTCCACCGCCATCTGAGTGCCGGCTAACCAATAGGCCCTATAGGTCGCTGACGCCGACCCATAGGCCAGCGACTGCGTCTCGCGGCGCTCCGACAGCAGCCATCACGTGACCTTATGATCCTGTCTCGCGCTCCGATGACCCGCGTCCTGCCGTGGTGTTCGGCGCCGACCATCACGGAGACGCCAACGTCACAGCCGTGGTGTCACGATGGTGACTGCCGGTCGTGGCGGGGATGTACCGACGGGGACTGCCAGCTGTAGCGGGGGATGTACCGATGGTGACTGCCGGCCGTGGTGGGGGATGTGCCGATGGTGACTGTCGTCTGTGGCGGGGGATGTACTGGTGGGAACCGTCGGCCGTGGCGGGGGATGTACCGATGGTGACTGTCGGCCGTGGCGGGGGATGTACCGATGGTGACTGTCGGCCGTGGCGGGGGATGTACTGGTGGGAACCGTCGGCCGTGGCGGGGATGTACCGATGGTGACTGTCGGCCGTGGCGGGGGATGTACCGATGGTGACTGTCGGCCGTGGCGGGGGATGTACTGGTGGGAACCGTCGGCCGTGGCGGGGGATGTACCGATGGTGACTGTCGGCCGTGGCGGGGGATGTACTGGTGGGAACCGTCGGCCGTGGCGGGGGATGTACCGATGGTGACTGTCGGCCGTGGCGGGGGATGTACCGATGGTGACTGTCGGCCCTGGTGGGGGATGTGCCGATGGTGACTGTCGTCTGTGGCGGGGGATGTACTGGTGGGAACCGTCGGCCGTGGCGGGGGATGTGCCGATGGTGACTGTCGGCCGTGGCGGGGGATGTACTGGTGGGAACCGTCGGCCGTGGTGGGGGATGTACCGATGGTGACTGTCGGCCGTGGCGGGGGATGTACTGGTGGGAACCGTCGGCCGTGGCGGGGGATGTACCGATGGTGACTGTCGGCCGTGGCGGGGGATGTACTGGTGGGAACCGTCGGCCGTGGCGGGGATGTACCGATGGTGACTGTCGGCCGTGGCGGGGGATGTGCCGATGGTGACTGTGGGCCGTGGCGGGGGATGTGCCGATGGTGACTGTGGGCCGTGGCGGGGGATGTGCCGATGGTGACTGTGGGCCGTGGCGGGGGATGTGCCGATGGTGACTGTCGGCCGTGGTGGGGGATGTACTGGTGGGAACCGTCGGCCGTGGGGGGGGTGATGTACCGATGGTGACTGTCGGCCGTGGTGGGGGATGTGCCGATGGTGACTCGGCCGTGGCGGGGGATGTACTGGTGGGAACCGTTGGCCGTGGCGGGGATGTACCGATGGTGACTGTCGGCCGTGGCGGGGGATGTACCGATGGTGACTGTGGGCCGTGGCGGGGGATGTACTGGTGGGAACCGTCGGCCGTGGTGGGGGATGTACCGATGGTGACTGTCGGCCGTGGCGGGGGATGTACCGATGGTGACTGTCGGCCGTGGTGGGGGATGTACCGATGGTGACTGTCGGCCGTGGCGGGGGATGTACCGATGGTGACTGTGGGCCGTGGCGGGGGATGTACTGGTGGGAACCGTCGGCCGTGGCGGGGGATGTACCGATGGTGACTGTCGGCCGTGGCGGGGGATGTGCCGATGGTGACTCGTCTGTGGCGGGGGATGTACTGGTGGGAACCGTTGGCCGTGGCGGGGGATGTACCGATGGTGACTGTCGGCCGTGGCGGGGGATGTACCGATGGTGACTGTCGGCCGTGGTGGGGGATGTGCCGATGGTGACTCGTCTGTGGCGGGGGATGTACTGGTGGGATCCGTTGGCCGTGGCGGGGGATGTACCGATGGTGACTGTCGGCCGTGGCGGGGGATGTACCGATGGTGACTGTGGGCCGTGGCGGGGGATGTGCCGATGGTGACTGTGGGCCGTGGCGGGGGATGTACCGATGGTGACTGTCGGCCGTGGCGGGGGATGTACCGATGGTGACTGTGGGCCGTGGCGGGGGATGTGCCGATGGTGACTGTGGGCCGTGGCGGGGGATGTGCCGATGGTGACTGTGGGCCGTGGCGGGTGATGTGCCGATGGTGACTGTGGGCCGTGGCGGTGGATGTGCCGATGATGACTGTGGGCCGTGGCGGGGGATGTGCCGATGGTGACTCTCGGCCGTGGTGGGGGATGTACCGATGGTGACTGTCGGCCGTGGCGGGGGATGTACTGGTGGGAACCGTCGGCCGTGGCGGGGGATGTGCCGATGGTGACTCTCGGCCGTGGCGGGGGATGTACTGGTGGGAACCGTCGGCCGTGGCGGGGGATGTACCGATGGTGACTGTCGGCCGTGGCGGGGGATGTACTGGTGGGAACCGTCGGCCGTGGCGGGGGATGTACTGGTGGGAACCGTCGGCCGTGGCGGGGGATGTACTGGTGGGAACCGTCGGCCGTGGCGGGGGATGTGCCGATGGTGACTGTCGGCCGTGGCGGGGGATGTGCCGATGGTGACTCGTCTGTGGCGGGGGATGTACTGGTGGGAACCGTCGGCCGTGGCGGGGGATGTACCGATGGTGACTGTCGGCCGTGGCGGGGGATGTACTGATGGGAACCGTCGGCCGTGGCGGGGGATGTGCCGATGGTGACTGTCGGCCGTGGCGGGGGATGTACTGGTGGGAACCGTCGGCCGTGGCGGGGGATGTGCCGATGGTGACTGTCGGCTGTGGCGGGGGATGTGCCGATGGTGACTGTCAGCCGTGGCGGGGGATGTGCCGATGGTGACTCTCGGCCGTGGCGGGGGATGTACTGGTGGGAACCGTCGGCCGTGGCGGGGGATGTACCGACCGACCACCGGCGCCAGCATAATGTAGTGGATGGGCGACTCTTGTCGCTGCGAGATCACGGCGCCGTCGGCGGCGGAGGCGGCGGCGGCGGCGGAGGCGGCGGCGGCGGCGGAGGCGGCGGCGGCCGATCGGCTGGCTGCCGCCGGTATATCACAGACTGCAGACCGCCCTTGTCGGTGCCAAACGCACCAGTTCCCACAGGCGGTGCAACTGGGTGGCGTGAGCACCGCTACGCCGGGAACACGTGCCGGTCGGTTGCCTACCTTACTGACGAGGTTTGAAAGTTCGCGGGTTTAACATATTATTGCAAATGAAAATTACGATTCAGTGTGTTAACTGTAAATCGTAATTGGCCTTGGAGTGGTTGCTGCCATGACCCCATATGATTAAATACATGTCGGAACTCGGCTTAGGTCCAGCAGACGTCCTGCTATGAATGCCAGTGAATAGTTCATGGTGGAACGGTCGCGTGCCACGCTATGGAAGTGTACGTGCAATGCAGTGCTACTGAGCTTAGCTGTGGAGGAGCGGAGCTTTGCACGCTCAATATACATGACCGGCCACCCATTGAATCCGAATATCTTTGGAGCATCGAATATTTAGACGATCTGAAGACGAAAATGCGTATTCTGACATGTATGATAAATGCTTCAGGAACGAATCTTAATACGATACGAGTATGCAATGAGAAATAATTATGAGCGAGGGCGAAACCCAAATAAATGAGTGTATGCATGACAAGAAAAGTTCACCTAACCGACCCAACCTCGCTCATCTACCGACCGCCACGTTTTTCGAGCAATAATGCATTTGGGGAGTGGGATTACTTGCTGTTCTTCAAGTCCTTATTCTTCATCTAGTTTGATGACTTTGATTTTTGCTAGTTTTCACTAAGACGTTTCCTTCGAATTACGCGCGTCTTCTGTTCAAAGAGAAGCTTTTATGTCGGTTCTGAGCTGATGCCGGCCCAGCCGGCACCGGCTCAGGGCTAGCCAGTCGCCGGTCACGTGGCTATGTCGTCATGCCACACGACCTGCATGCCTCAAGGGAACTGCGCGGCTAATGTCCGTTGGTCAGAGGGTACCATCCTGAACCGGCTATGGGATGAACTGGACGGGAAGATTGCGACATAAAAAGGGCCGTGGTATAGCGTGACACCTCTGCTAATTCGGAAATTCGCACTTCGGCAAGATCGCAGCCATTTTGGCCGAGTCGGATTTTGTTGCGCCGAGACTAAAAGAACTGGTCCTGCAGCCAGGCTCCGTCGCTCGATATGGAACTCACGTTCCGAAGTTGATTGCACTGTACCGAATCATCGAAGTAGGTTTTGCTTACTTGTGAGATTCCTGCACTATCGCTAGCTGTGGCGCATAAGCACTGGGTGAATGCTTGAACTTTGGCGGTGAGTCAGTAGAGCGCATCTGGGCTCGATCCCATCCTTACAGCAGGGGAGCCTCGTAGGCCGTCCTTGGCCCTTCCTCATCTAACGCCCCTGATGGTGCCACGTACCGGTACACAGAGCTGCACAGATGTACGCAGAGGCATGCAAGGAAGCTCTGATAACTTGCGTAAGACGTGCGTTCGATCCATGGCTATGTGATCAACGGTTGAAGTTGGCTGGATATGGTTAGGATTGTTGCGATATGGATGACATATGACATAAGCGTATGCATCGATATTGTATTATCTAATAATCTACCTGGAAATGAGAAGGAACATCGCAGAATATGCTCTGGCCACTTATCGGATGCTACATGTAGGGCTGGCCAACTGTATCCATCTGGTAGCTAAGACTGGCTGAACTGGCTGAACCTCTTGAATGCATTAATGCATTTCAGAGCGTGAGCTTCAGTAGTCATGCAACATATCACCAGAATATAAATGTCGATTGCATGCAATCAAATGACTGATATTAAATATAATGATGTTGATTTATCAACGTGTGTGGGTCTCTGCAAAGTCTGTTAGTGGTTCAGAATGGAAACAGGGGGAGTGAAATGTCATGACGTCATCAATCGCCAAGTGATCCGAGTTGACACCCTCACAAGCAGCGTCCCGAGATGTGTCGCTGCAATGTCGAATTTCACTGGAAGACAGCGCAAGTATTTCAGTGTGTACTGAGTGACCGAAAAAGAGAGAAGACACATAGGAACACAGCGAGACAAAGAGGGACACAAAGGGACACAGAGGGACACAGAGGACACGGAAGGGTGTATAGGGGCTACAGAGGTGCACCGTGGGGTACATAGGGACACGGAGCGTTGCAGAGGGGATACAAAGGGAAGACTCAGAGTGACATGCAGCTGAATATTTTCATTGCTTTACTGTTCGGATGACTATAAGTTGAAATCAAACTGATCATACTACCTTTCTTACCCACGGAAATGTTTATTTTGAGCCTGATCATATCAGAGACGGATACAGTGGTGGGCACAAATTGTCAACATGTAGCCGGTTTTCTCAAAACGGTATCATTTACGTTGCCATCAGGAAGTTGAGAGCGTGGGATGAGTTCAAGCAAAACATCAATAATGCGTCACGAGCAGTGGATAATCTCGCAAAGGACTGTTCCAAGAGCTGACGAGAGGTAATCAATACATGCCCCTCTGAAACCATATAAACAATGGCTTGGCGAGGGTGATACTTTGCGAATGGCGGATTAAGGGGGAATGGGGATAAATTCAGGACAAGCGACTATGCCTAATCAGAAGCAGTGGCGGAGCATGAGATTCTCAGTGACCAACAATTGTAGTAGCCTTCCCATTCAGGCCTCTAAGAACGCTCCCCAGTGTGACTATCTTACACCGCCCCTAGACAAAAACCTCACCGTATGTATTGATGACAATGTTAAAGTCATGCTACCAAATGGGTATTTTTGCCACTGACTGCCGAAGAAGTACCAGCCACAAAAGACAATGATATCGATCCCTCCTTAGTCTCCTGGCTACGACGTTGGCTGCTCTGCATGTGAGGTGTGCGCACTCACACCGGTCCGGTTACGAAGCCGAGCGTTTGTCGCCGGACCGACTCGATGGTCGGCCCGGCAGTCGACCGCCTTCGACCGCAATTGGCGCGTTGGGCGCGCGGCGCGACGCGTCAGCGTGGAGAGCGACGGGTGACAGTGTCACAGTCCGGCCGCTCGTCCGTCTCTGTCCGACGGGCGACAGTGTCACGGTCTGGCCGTGGAGAGCGACGGGTGACAGTGTCACGGTCTGGCCGCTCGTCCGTCTCTGTCCGACGGGTGACAGTGTCACAGTCTGGTCGCTCGTCCGTCTCTGTCCGACGGGCGACAGTGTCACGGTCTGGCCGTGGAGAGCGACGGGCGACAGTGTCACGGTCTGGCCGTGGAGAGCGACGGGTGACAGTGTCACGGTCTGGCCGCTCGTCCGTCTCTGTCCGACGGGTGACAGTGTCACGGTCTGGCCGTGGAGAGCGACGGGTGACAGTGTCACGGTCTGGCCGCTCGTCCGTCTCTGTCCGACGGGTGACAGTGTCACGGTCTGGCCGCTCGTCCGTCTCTGTCCGACGGGTGACAGTGTCACGGTCTGGCCGCTCGTCCGTCTCTGTCCGACGGGTGACAGTGTCACGGTCTGGCCGCTCGTCCGTCTCTGTCCGACGGGTGACAGTGTCACAGTCTGGCCGCTCGTCCGTCTCTGTCCGACGGGTGACAGTGTCACGGCCTGGCCGCTCGTCCGTCTCTGTCCGACGGGTGACAGTGTCACAGTCTGGCCGCTCGTCCGTCTCTGTCCGACGGGTGACAGTGTCACGGCCTGGCCGCTCGTCCGTCTCTGTCCGACGGGTGACAGTGTCACAGTATGGCCGCTCGTCCGTCTCTGTCCGACGGTGACAGTGTCACGGCCTGGCCGCTCGTCCGTCTCTGTCCGACGGGTGACAGTGTCACAGTCTGGCCGCTCGTCCGTCTCTGTCCGACGGGTGACAGTGTCACAGTCTGGCCGCTCGTCCGTCTCTGTCCGACGGGTGACAGTGTCACAGTCTGGCCGCCCGTCCGTCTCTGTCCGACGGGTGACAGTGTCACGGCCTGGCCGCTCGTCCGTCTCTGTCCGACGGGTGACAGTGTCACAGTATGGCCGCTCGTCCGTCTCTGTCCGACGGGTGACAGTGTCACGGCCTGGCCGTGGAGAGCGACGGGTGACAGTGTCACAGTCTGGCCGCTCGTCCGTCTCTGTCCGACGGGTGACAGTGTCACGGCCTGGCCGTGGAGAGCGACGGGTGACAGTGTCACGGTCTGGCCGCTCGTCCGTCTCTGTCCGACGGGTGACAGTGTCACAGTCTGGCCGCTCGTCCGTCTCTGTCCGACGGGTGACAGTGTCACAGTCTGGCCGCTCGTCTGTCTCTGTCCGACGGGTGACAGTGTCACAGTCTGGCCGCTCGTCCGTCTCTGTCCGACGGGTGACAGTGTCACGGCCTGGCCGTGGAGAGCGACGGGTGACAGTGTCACGGTCTGGCCGCTCGTCCGTCTCTGTCCGACGGGTGACAGTGTCACGGCCTGGCCGCTCGTCCGTCTCTGTCCGACGGGTGACAGTGTCACGGTTTGGCCGCTCGTCCGTCTCTACCCGACTGACGACGGACGCGGCAGGCGCTGCCTGCTTCTCTGGTGCCGGAACTTTGCCGCACGTCGCCGACACGTACGCTAAAGGTAGGCGCGTCGCTGACAGCACACGCCTGATATATGATGTTGTTCAGTCGGTTTTTAATCAAGAACCATGCGGCCATATAACAGTCGACTTTCAGGCAACTTTTGAATGGCCCTGGAACTGTCCATGCCAGTCAAAACACTGTGGTCCTGAAAAGACAGCGGCGCTGAGGTGGTGGAGCAGTTTCAGACGTCAGCGCTGGGTCGCATTGTCTTGTGTGCAACACTTGTCCGTGCCAGTCAACTCAGAGCTCCATTCAGCCAAAAAGCTCAGCTGACGTTTCCAGAATGTCAACTATGCATGCGTATGGCTCACCGTAGTGCCAGTCAAAAAGCTTTCCGCCATCAACCCATGCACATGCCTGATTCACCAATATTGGTCGTCGCGTGACCTGGCAGGCTGAAATGATGACAGCAGTTTTCAACTTGTGTTGCTAACAATCTGACGTTTCCACGTGCTGGTCTCATCATTGGATGGCGCAGAGATATTTAGAATGAATGGGTGGAACTAGATACACCATGACGGCTGGCGACCTTTATCATTGATGATGAGTGGTGTTGTGATGTCAGCTTCAGATTGTGCCAGTAAAGGAATGAGATGGCATGAACATTGCCATTTATATTCATTGTCACGTAATATTTGCACGGTATCGCGATCGCTTTGACGACAAGCTGCCGCGCGTGCATTACAGGCTGCTAATAACAGGCTATTGACCAATAATTTATATACGGTGGGCCATGTGCACTGTACATAAAATATTGCACGCTTGGGTAAAAACGCGAACGCTGCAGATGAATATGGTGGGCACAAATCGAATGAAGCGTGCTTGACTTGGTGTGCACGTGTGCTGTGCCGTATGACCAGTAGCTGAGAGCTGTACCAGTGCACGGCCGAGCGCCGTAGCTCAGCGGCATGCCTGTGCTGGCTGGGCCAGAAACTCGGCAGAGCTGGCCGAGACGGCCCCGGCAGGAATCTATACTGCAGCGTTGTGGGCGCGCCGCCGCCCCAGCTGTCCGCGCTGCTCAGCGGTCGCGGCGCGATTAGAAGTACGCCTCAGACGTGCGCACCGTGATTAGAAGTACGTCCCAGTCGTGCGAACCGTGATTAGAAGTACGCCTCAGACGTGCGCACCGTGATTAGAAGTACGTCCCAGTCGTGCGAACCGTGATTAGAAGTACGTCCCAGTCGTGCGAACCGTGATTAGAAGTACGTCCCAGTCGTGCGCACCGTGATTAGAAGTACGTCCCAGTCGTGCGAACCGTGATTAGAAGTACCTCCCAGTCGTGCGAACCGGGATTAGAAGTACGTCCCAGTCGTGCGAACCGGGATTAGAAGTACCTCCCAGTCGTGCGAACCGTGATTAGAAGTACGTCCCAGTCGTGCGAACCGTGATTAGAAGTACGTCCCAGTCGTGCGAACCGGGATTAGAAGTACGCCTCAGTCATGCGTATGTTTTCGTCACCGGTGGCAAATTCCCAGTAAGGAGGAAGTGCCTGGTAGGGAGTCTCGCAACGAAATGTCGACGGAAATGGTGAATGGCGCTCGGCTCACGATCGGCACGCGTTTTCCGACCAGGTCCGTGGTCGTGTCGTGCATAGGAAGAGCCTCCGCTCTCCCAATAGCTTGTGGAACTTCCGTAAATGTTGATTTCAATGGACGTTGAAAGCAATTTCAATCAGGGGCGTTGGGACGTATCGGGCGCTGGGGTGCTGCGCTCCTTGCGCGAGCATGGGGGCGCCACGACCCTTTGTCGAGTTCCCTAAAGCTGCTTACTCCCGCTAGATACCATGTTTCTTAAAAGAAAGACAAATTTTCGAAGCTAAGCGCTTCATCCAGCTGTGTAGGTACGACTAGAATAACTTCATATTTTTTCCCGTGATTTATTCAGTACTTCTGATGATGCAAAGGGCATTTATTGTCCTCGTGCACAGCACGCTTTGCTCGACATCACGAATAAGCTCCGCTAAAAGTGATCTCGTATGCGGCATTTGGAGCTGCAATTACGGCCACTTCTTCTGCATAACACAATCCTTGCGGATTTAGCCGATTCCATGTTGACATATTGAACTAGAGACGAAAATTGTTCGAACCATCAGAAGATGTAATAAGTTTATGACTGCGTTCGCAAATCCTGACTAAGTTCTTCATTTGCGGAAAATTTCGTCATCGTTGTCTCCCCATCTGGAAAATTTACAAAGCATGCCCCGGGATCCATAGGAGGGTCACTAAAGGTATGTTCTCCAGAACTGCGTTCACCCAGAAATATTTGACTAAATCCTATTATCTCCCTTGTCCAGCCAATGTTACCTCGCTGGAAAATATGGGCCTTTTGTTGAGGCCTGAGTTCATCCTATTCATTTATCTCAGTTGGTGGAGAGATGGTACTAGTCCGATCAGACGAATGCTCCACTGCATTGACATTCCTTGACTTTCTTGCCATTCTTCTGCCGGGTGATTCAGAAGCTAATTTCTCCTTACATGCTTTATAGTCGTACATGCTTGGTTGGAGCCATAATTTAAAGTTCCCTTGATATTTGACGTGGAGTCGTCCACACTGGTTTGAGATTACCAGCAGTCTGATCTGAAGGTATCAACATTGGTCTGGGATTATAAGTAGGCTGACCTGGAGACATCAACATTGGTTTGAGATCCCCAGTGGTCTGATCTGGAAGCTTCGGCATAGGCCTGAGATCACCAGTAACCTGGAGACGTCTAACCTGGAGACGTCAACACTTGTCCGAGATTACCAATAGCCTGACCTGGACGCAAACCTTGATCTGAGATCACTGGTAGTCTAATAATAAAAAATATCTACCAAAAGAAGATTTCAAAAAATGGTACATTTTCGACGCATTACTCACTCGTCGTGAGTCGTGCAGAAGTGTCGTAAGAACGAGAGAAGAAAATACACACACACACACACACACACATATATATATATATATATATATATATATATATATATATATATATATATATATATATATGAGCAAGGGAAAAGACGACAATAATAATACGCCCAGTGATGGGCAAGGGAAATAAATGTAAACAATCATTTGCATTAATGGCATGTTTTATGTTCACCCGTAAACTGCCATGCAACTGCCAAGCATGGTCACATTAATGTCTGACAAATTTGGGCGCTGCTCGTTCCCTCAACCATGCTATACGTTCAGGTGCGGCACGCTTCCGGACGACAGCCGTCAACAAAACTACGTAAATCATTGCCGAAGTATCGAGTGCTGTCGCCATCGCTTTCCGGATCACCGAAATTGTCGGCGCATTTCAGTAGCGGATCGATGTCCACGCTGGCTTCGGCTGGCTTCGGTGGCGGCTCTTTATGTCCGCCAGCAAAAGCTGGCAAAGGCGGACGTAGCTGCACCGTTGGCGTGACAGCATTCGGACGATCGTACCAGGCCGTCCGTCACCTTCTGCCGACTCCTTCCGCCCATTCACCACCTGGCTTTGCCAACAGCACAAGAGCTGGTATGCTCTTCGATGAAGACGAGTGGGCATCGATGATGTGCTGGGTGCGCTTGCCAAATCGTGCTAAGCTGTGTCACAGCGTGTGCGGTTCTAGCATGGATTGTGACACAATTGCCAGAATCTAGTGTTTCTTTGGCAAAATGGAAGATTGCTTTCCAACGCGTACGGATGCCGCGGCGCAGGTGCGGTATTATTTCGGGACGTACCCGCCATTGTTGGTAGATTGGCTGTCAGTGCGCCAGCCGAGGAATATCCACATCACTTTTGGCAATATGTAGCGTACGGATTGCATTTGGGACATCCGCTGCTTCATTTTAACCATCCGGGCGCATTTGTGCTTCGCCACCCGCATGTAAGTTTCTGCCCGCTGACTACTGGATATTGATGTTGCTTTGTTAACACTGATAATGTGCTTACCTACGGACACCCCTGTCGGGACAGCTGTTTTGCTACGCTGATCATGTCCTTACGTAGGGACATCCCTCACTGGGTAGCTGTTGCGAATGAACGCGGACCGGCGACGCCCATGTCATGCCGCGAAATCCCAGCTCACGTCCGAGTACTGGCACTGGTACTGATACTGATGCTGGTGATGATACTGGTACTGGTACTGGTACTTGCGTATTAGGCCACTTCCACACGGTGGCCATCATAGTTCAGTAAACGGACCACGCACCATTATGCACAATGATGCGCACGTGTGTGCCTAGCCCTCCGCCAATTCCTGCACCACACCCACCGACCTCCATCCGGCGACCGTCCGTCCATCCTCTACTTAGGCTGGAATGGCACCGAGGCGCTGCACTAGTTGCAGCCGCGAGCTGGATATCGCCACACGACGTGCCAGCCAGCTCCAAGTGGCAACGGCCCTGTAAGGGAGGAGCAGCTGCGTGGACGACAGGCGGATCCGCCGCAGCTGAAGCACACCGGTGCCGGCAACGGTCACGCATCTTAGCCGTTCCAGCGCAGCGGTCACGCGTGTTGGCCGCTCCAACACAGCGGTCACGCGTGTTGATGAAATGTCCATGGCGACGCAGGCTACCTGCCAACCTAACTGACAAATGGACAGCTTCCTGGAGGCGATTGAGGTGGCCGGAAGCGGCAAACCGCCAAGCTGACGAGCGATGCTGGGTGGTGTCGAAGACCTGAATCTGTGCGACTATTTGTAGGGATTTCTGAGCTCGAACGAGAATGAGCTTTAAAAAAAAATGCGATTGGTCCTTCATTCGTGCCCACCTACAACAGGCCACCAAACGGTGCGACAATGCCCATGCCCCATCTCAGACATCCTCGGATGTAACGGCAGAGACCCCCGGTACATCAGATATTGTGGTCCCATCTCGCCGACCGCCGGCACTGTGCCAAGCGTCCGGCTCATCAGGCTCACCAGATTGCGTCGCGATGTTCACGCCTTTGCCAATAACGATAACAGTGCCGCAGCCGGCCACCATCGTAACTCACGGTCGGCATTGGCCAGTCTCGAGCCCGACCAAGCAGTCATGCGGGAAGTAAATCGACCGACGGCAAATATTTGACGGAGCTTTAAACAGTTTGCGACAGACTAATCGAAACGCAGTGTCGTGAGAGAAGCCACAGTATCACCTTTTGGCCGAGCGTGCCCAATGTGAAGCCATTGGAGCCGGGCAGACGCCGCTGGCGAGACGCGGTTGTCTCCCCAGCTTCACAGGCGTTGCTACTGAGTCTCCAGCTATTTAGACGCTATCTCCCAAGCTACTCTGACGCTGATGTTGCGTCTACAGCTGGTGAGACGCTGCTGCTGACTCTACAGCTGGTCAGACGCTGCTGCTGACTCTACAGCTGGTCAGACGCTACTGCTGGCTCTACAGCTGGTCAGACGTTACTGCTGATTCTACAGCTGGTCAGACGCTAATGCTGACTCTAAAGCCGGTCAGACGCTACTGCTGACTGCTGTGAGCGCACAGGCTGTGCTTGGCGGCACAGCCTAACCGCTGCCCGCTGCCCGCCGCCTGGTGCCGCGGGCGCTAGGTGCTGCCATGTGACCAGCCTCGGCCCTGGCTTGTGATTGGTCGCTACGTTACATTGTACGCCGTCGAGGGTATTACGTGGGTTGTGTCGAGGGAACCAGACGGGCAGTGTGCGCAGGGACTTCGTGCGGAATATATTGCAGTGTGTGGGATCGCCTCTCAGCAGACCAGCCGGACAGCGGCACAACACTGACTACAGCTGGTCAGGCGTTAATGCTGATTATACAGTTGGTCGAACGCTGCTGCTGACTACAGCTGGTCAGACGCTGCTGCTGACTCTACAGCTGGTCAGACGCTACTGCTGACTCTACATCTGGTCAGACGCTACTGCTGGCTCTACAGTTGGTCAGGTGCTGCTGCTGTAACACTGCTCGGCGATCATTTTTTATTGACACGATCCCTCTTCAGCTGTTAAGGGCCCTTTACAGTCTTTGACAGTCCTAACTTCAAAAGTTGATGGTAAAATTACGGGATTTCTTCATTCTTCATTCTACCTTCAAGGGTGCTTTTCAATCTTTCTACCTACTTTCTACCTACTTGCTCTGTCGCGGTACCTCAATATTCCTCACAAATATCATTAGCAGTGATTAGTTATTAGTGAAATTTAGTGGAAAATACCACTTGCTGAACACTGAATCGACATCCCTTCCAAAGAAACATCGAATTTGTATTTCTTCATGAGTCTCTATGATGTCTTACTATCTAATTGCTAACAGTATCACCTTGATAAGTATCATGCCTATACTCACCATTACGGATCATGATATGCGAATATCTCTCAACACAATTCCATGTAGGATGATTACATACGATGTGGTCTGTTGTACATCGCCATTTGATAAGCATTGGTGTTTTAATTGTTGACGTTGAGATAGTTATCCCTAACTTATGCGTTCTGGCAAGAGGCAAAACTGTACACATGAGTACGCTTTTGGATCAAAATTGAGTTAGAAGAGCGTGTTCAGCGACATCGCTTCCATATCAAATTTCGACATTCTACTACACTCATTTCGACATTTCACTAACGAAAACAAACATATTAGCACCAGGGATGCGGAGCCGGAGCCACCGGAGCCGGAACATTTTGCCCTGAGCCGGAGCCGGAGCCGGAGACGGAGCCGCCGGACATTTTACTCGGAGCCGGAGCCGTCAAAAGCAGGGCGGCTCCGACTCCGAAAGAGGTGTAAATTAAACAAAATTGGCAAACATGGAATGAACACATTATACCTAGTAAGGTATGGTATGGTATGGTATGGTATGAAAACGAATTTTTAAAAGCCAAGATGTTTAAATACGAGTAACATGTAAAAATATCATCAAATAATGGTGAAATAACCAAGAACCATCTTCTAGCCTCAGTAGTCAACGCAATAGTTCCATGTTTAGTTTAGTTAAGTTCATTGTTTCCACCATCAACGGGTTATTGTACCTTATTAGATATGAGGTCAAACATTACAATTTACAACAATGGTGTTCCTTGGACCGTTCACGGGATGGGGAGTGTTGTTGATTCGAATCTCCCCTCTTCTGATTGCCCCAATACGGCACGAAGCGAGCGTCAGTTTACGAGGGCATGACACCAAAAAGTGACTTGGGAGGGGGTGGGCGTTTATTTAGAGATAGATACAGGGTTTATATGGGGTAGTTGCTTATCATTGTCTGAAGTTAATTTAGAGAATGCGCCTCTGAGTGGTCCCAGCTAACTTTTTTAACATCCCCCCTAGCTCTTACTTAATGGATCGATCACGTTTGAGATGTACGGAGCCGGAGCCGGAGCCGGAGCCGTCGGGACGTTTTACTCGGAGCCGGAGCCGGAGCCGCAGCCGGAGCCGGGATACTTTCCCGGAGCCGGAGTCTGAGCCGGAGCCGTCCAAAATTTTCCAGGCTCCGCATCCCTGATTAGCACAGCTTTGATGACTCTCCTTAGCCCTCGGGGGGAGCTCTGCCAACCCATGCCTTCCTAGTTATCGACAGTTCCTGCGGTTTGAAGAACATTCTAGCTATGAGGCTGGATCTCGGTATTCTCCACAGCAATCGCATGCCAACATGACACCAAAAATAAATATTTCAGGGTAACTCGTTCATCTATTAGGGGCCGCTCTGAACACGGGAATAATCCCAGTCCAGTCCTCTCTGACTCTCGGATATCCTCTTCATCTATGGTTCTCTCCTGCCTTTAGGGGCCAGTAACAGCCCTCAATATCCCTGTCTAGTCATCATCTCTGGGGATTATAGCTCTGAGATTGACCCCCACTAATACTCTTCAGCTCTCGCGGGTCCTGTCCATCCATCAAGGACTCTTTCAAACCCAAAAAGCATCGCAGTTCTCTCTAGCCCTCAGGCGCCCTGTTTATTCCTCAGCTGTTAATGGTCATTCAAGCTGAGACTGCTCTTTCCGCTGGTATGGGCATTCTAGTTCTCGGACGTGCCGTCTAGTCTTCATTGTCCTTGCCATCCATCAGGATGGACGCCTTCAGGTCCCATTGGCGCTTTCCTCGCAATCTGTTGGATGCGTTTCAATTTGTCCTCGGTTATATATCTGCCCTCAGGGCGGTCGTCTGGAGGGTCCACCGGACTCGCCGAGGGGGCTGGTACCCCTTGACCCCATTTAAACGCTACTGCTTTTTAACAGCCCGGTGCCTGTCCATGGGATTCGAGGCAGCACGACGTCCGGTGCTTCACGGGCTTCGTTCCCGGTGTTGCGCACCGGGAACGACCGCATCTATCGGTCGGATGACCCTTGGCCCTCTCGGATGGCCCGGGTCCTCCCACGGCTAGGTTCCCCTCCATGGGAGCGGGGTCCATCCTTGGCGCTTCATAGCCTCTTCAGCTAGGCCGGAGGCCCTCTTTCAACAGCTCAGGCCCCCCTCCATCGCGACAGGGGCCCTTGGACGGTTTGGGCCCCATCCGTTGGCCCAAGAGCCCGTTATGACTGCCCAAAGTACTCTATGGCAACTATGGCCCTCTTAGTCGTCTCAGGGACCATCTTTGACGACCCAAAACCTTTGCCGGCAAGCCGAAGACACCTTTCATATGCTTGGACCCTGCTCGTCAGGGCAGGGAAGGCTTTCATCGGCTTGGACACCGCCATCAGTCCAATGGCCTTCCTATTGGCTCAGGTCCCTCACCATCAGACCAGGGATACTTGTTCAATATATATAAATCGAAGCAAACTTGTTCTTGTCGGTCTGCTTCAAACCAGTACCACGCCTCTAAGATAGCGCCCAAACATCTATGGCATTCACGTGGAGATAACCTTGGCAACTTTGCAGTGTCACAAACAGAGTTCAGCCTGCAGTTCACCAAAGAAAACCCAGAATAGCAAAATCAGCTTGCTTGGCATATGTATTGCTACCTCTGGCGGCTGCTCAACCACAAATGTGAACCACACTCTCAATGACATTGATGCATGCCTGGATGGAAACACCCACTGCCCCGTCATTCGTCTCCGTGGGCCTAAACGATGTCATTAATTCACACGTAAGGGGAGCGTTGGATCGCCATTCCGCATGACCTCTAGTCCATCACGCCTTGGTAGCATCAACCAAACTGTCACCAACCGCTATCCAATATAAGTGATTGACAAACAAATATAGAAATCCATCTAACTGTTGGCACGATAACGCTCCGATGTGCTCCGATAATGATCAGAGCAGCTCACTGGCAGCACTGCGACACCACGTCGCCAGACCATCAAACAGATGAGAAATGCCTCCAGTGCATAACATCCAGAAACATCATGACATCCACAACAGACAGACGTAAACTTACAATCTATTCATACGGCGCATGATGCTGATTAATTTGCATAGTGGTTGATTGCTTTAATTCCTCCAGCCGCAAGTTCTGCAAATAAATATAATGTTTGTTTTTAATCGCTCTTCCTGATAACGTTTTGGGATTGTATCTTTCTCCGACAAATTATGTTGTGTACAGAATTAAAGATTTCAAACTCGCACATATTGTGAAACTTTTTCTTCTCCTGCTTTCCTTTGCAAACACTTTTAACAAGCACTTATCCGAAAACAAATTGGTTAGTGCAACGTGATCTTGAAAATAAGTGAAGACGATTAGCATGAGCCTTTTTCTCCTCGTTTTTAGCAAACTATGCATGTGAAGTGGCTTGGTATGTATGCTTATGTATATATATATATATATATATATATATATATATATATATATATATATATATACATATATCCATGAGCACCGACTACATATATAGCATTGAAAGACGAGACTTTTGGCAGAGTTGACGGACATGTCAGGAGACCATTGTTCCGCGTGCTGTGTCTGGATGCAGCCGGGCTTTTGCTTGACTTCGCCAGGCTCCGACTGTCGTCGGTCGTCACACGACCACGTGGGCGGCTCGACGTGGCGAGCACACAGCTGTGACGTGGCGCCGTTTTTGTGCCGCCGCCACGGTCCACACCCGGCGGCGTACAGCTGGCGGCGCGCCGGCGACGCGAACCGGCGTCTCGGAGGCGGCGGCCGAACGGCGACGTCGAGCCACAGTCGCCGCCCATCCTCCTCCGGTCGCCGGCCCATCCTCCTCTGGTCGCCGCCACATCCTCCTCTGGTCGTCGCCACATCCTTCTCTGGTCGCCGCCACACCCTCCTATGGTCGCCGCCACGCCCTCCTATGGTCGCCGCCCCATCCTCCGGTCGTCGCCACATCCTCCTCTGGTCGCCGCCCCATCCTCCGGTCACTGCCCCATCCTCCTCTGGTCGCCGCCACACCCTCTTCTGGTCGCCGCCACACCATCCTCTGGTCGCCGCCCATCCTCCTCCGGTCGCCGCCCATCCTCCTCCGGTCGCCGCCACACCCTCCTCTGGTCGCCGCCACATCCTCCTCTGGTCGCCGCCACACCATCCTCTGGTCGCCGCCCATCCTCCTCCGGTCGCCGCCACATCCTCCTCTGGTCGCCGCCACATCCTTCTCTGGTCGCCGCCACACCCTCCTCTGGTCGCCGCCACACCCTCCTATGGTCGCCGCCACGCCCTCCTATGGTCGCCGCCCCATCCTCCGGTCGTCGCCACATCCTCCTCTGGTCGCCGCCCCATCCTCCGGTCACCGCCCCATCCTCCTCTGGTCGCCGCCACACCCTCCTCTGGTCGCCGCCACACCATCCTCTGGTCGCCGCCCATCCTCCTCCGGTCGCTGCCCATCCTCCTCCGGTCGCCGCCACACCCTCCTCTGGTCGCCGCCACATCCTCCTCTGGTCGCCGCCACACCATCCTCTGGTCGCCGCCCATCCTCCTCCGGTCGCCGCCACATCCTCCTCTGGTCGCCGCCACACCCTCCTCTGGTCGCCGCCACGCCCTCCTATGGTCGCCGCCCCATCCTCCTATGGTCGCCGCCCCATCCTCCGGTCTCCGCCCCATCCTCCTATGGTCGCCGCCACATCCTCCTCTGGTCGCCGCCACACCCTCCTCTGGTCGCCGCCACGCCCTCCTATGGTCGCCGCCACATCCTCCGGTCGCCGCCCCATCCTCCTCGGCGACCGATGGTCACACCAGGGTGGAGCCGGCACTTCCAACTGACGACCCATCGGCCGCCACACCATTGACGCTGCGGTGCCCTCTGACTAATCGGCGCCCTCTGACGTGGCGGCTCTCTCTGACGCGCCCTCTGACGTGGCGGCACCCTCTGACGCGCCCTCTGACGTGGCGGCACCCCCTGATGCGCCCTCTGACGTGGCGGCACCCTCTAATGCGCCCTCTGACGTGGCGGCACCCTCTAATGCGCCCTCTGATGCGGCGGCACCCTCTGATGCGCCCTCTGACGTGGCGGCACCCTCTGACCCGCCCTCTGACGTGGCGGCACCCTCTGACGCGCCCTCTGATGCGGCGGCACCCTGACACGGGGGTCGGAGCAAAACACGCGATTGGATTTTCGCTTATATTTCGAATCACGTTGGCTTGCTGATGGGCTGCAATGGAATTGTGGCAAAACTATCCGGCTTTGATTCGATAACGAATTGTTCTGTCGGCGGACTTTCGTCGAGTGCACTTGGCCATTTCAACATAAGAAAAACACTTGAACAGAGGGAGGTGCGGATTGCCTGGCCGTTGGTGATGTTAATGCTGATGTAGTTGTCCGGCCGTCTATCCTGCTGACGCTAATAATGGTTGTCCGGCAGTTGGTAATGCCAACCCGGATGTAGTTGTTAAATTGCTGCGGACAATTGATGCTTCACAAAGCCCAGCGTCCAAAGCAACAGCTTAAATTACGGATCGAGGTTCCCATGTTGTATGAATTCGGATTATATATGGATAGGCCGCCATTGATGCGGGTCGGATCAAATGAAAACAACTATCAATCCATGTTCTGTTGCGACTGGCGTTGCACAGGAAGTTGACATGTTACACGCGTGCACACGGGCGTAGGAACTGTGCTTATATTGAGGAGAGGGTGGGGAAGAGCCTTTTCAGGTACACGCTTTCCATGAATAGACCCATGGGTCAATGTTAAGCTCGTTCAAAGCTCCCCGGAGTGTGGCTGGCCGTCGTAGCTCGGCTGAGTATGGAAATGGTGCTCCCTCGGGTTACCGCCACCGCCTTGATCAGGTGTGTGGAAACATGGAAGTGTATTCGGGGCTCGTATTCATCCCGTCCATTCCTCTCCCCATTCCATCATCCGTTCCGTCTAGAATCCCTTTGCATGTCGTTCATCCAGCCATACAACAACAATCCTTCCCTTGCCACGAGAAGGCAGGCCAACTTCACCTGATCTACCCGTCCGCTTAGTTTTTCCAGGGTAGTAGCGCCCCCTTGGTCTGCCCCCCAGTGTTAACGGAGTCTTGGAGGCTGAGGTTGCCCTTTGTCATGTGCTAGCTGTAACGGGGTGGGGTGGGGTGGGGGAGCAGAACGCCTCTTTGACCCCCGGTATCTCGGATAGGCGGACAGGCCTGTAGGACCCCGTACTGGCCAAGTGACAAGTAGCCTCTGGCCGGGGGCCTGGGTCTCTTTCTAGTACCTGGCGGCCCGGCCGGCTGGGTTCAAGGGGTGAGCGGCGCTGCTGGTGTGGTCATGGTAGTGAATTTCTCTCCCGACCGTGCGAAGGCGCTGCCTGCCCCGTATAGCTCCACAGGCGTTTCGCGTCCTGTCGCTACGGCAGCAGTCCCCCCCCCCACCCCAATAGGGTCCCTTGGGGTGGAACGTCACGCGGAGCCGAAAACAAGAGCACTCCCATAGATTCTTCAAACGCAAAAACCAACCCTGAGCCTTTAAAAAGGGCCAAAACACCGGCTTCCCTGGCAGAAGCCGTAGCTCTGACGCAACGCCAGTAGGTGCGCACCATCTTGCATGTCTCCCTCCCCGTCCCGTTCTGCCTACCACTGCTTCTCATAGCGGGGATGTAGCCCGAAGCAACAGTTCGGAATCCCGGTTGACTTGCCGAGAGTACTCATATTGAATTCGAGTGACTCCAGAAGGAGTCTATCTGCTATATCGCTCTTGGAGCGCAAGCGTGGTTGTAACAAATCTCGAGACGTGGTCAGATGAGAAACGCTGCGGAATAGACAATCGAGGTAGAATTTCGAAGCGTTCATGATGCTAAGAGAACTCTTGATACAATCGAATTTACATACTTTGTGAGAGACCAGGACAGGATGAGGAATGTCACAATACCGATTTTAGCTGAGGCTCATAAGAGGAAAAAACGCTCAAAAGATGTCATAAGCTGTTCCGATTTAAAGGAGCTTATCTATCTGAGTCTGAAATGTTTGACATTTTCGCAGACATTCGTGTCATTGAAATGCGTTGTATCAAGGTGAGGAGAGGAAGCGAACAGCAATCGACGAATAACATTGTATTGACTTTTAGTTCTATAGACCTCCCTTCTACAATTATACAATACACGTAGGCTATGTCAAGGTGAAGGTGCAAGTTGTCCACAATCCCAGGCGATGTTTTCGGTGCCAGGGATACGGCCACATTACCAAATTTTGCCGTGGTTCCCCGACCTGTGGTAGGTGTGGCACGTCAGAACACACAGGAGGCAAATGTGAAGCACAAGCCGTATGGTGTGTCAATTGCGGTCAGGGACAGGCACCGCACATTACCTTTGACAAAGCCTGTCCAGTAAATGTGAGTGAAACATACATACTTACCTTGAAGTACTCAAAGAGCACATCCTACCAGCAGACTACGGAAATCTACACTGATGCCCATCCCAACATGTCATACGTAAGCAACAAAAAGTGTCTAACCTGCCACCACTCACCGAGAGCCTACCAGTGCATCTTAGTTTCTCTCCAACTTAGTAACTTGCCACGATTCTTTGGACTTGCCTGTACCTTCTTGCAGGAGCGAGACCTGGATTCTCATACTGAACCCATTCCCACCACTTTTCAGTGCAAACCACCTCCACTTCAGGTTCACTTCTGGGAAGCTGAATTTCAGACTATATACTTATCTCAGTAACATTTCGTATGATTATGAATTCATATGATCATACTAAGTTAGCGCTATGGGCGCTAAATAATCATAAATCTTGGTCGAAGAGCCCTAAAGCTCACATAGCTGACACCGCGCGTTCAAAGTTTGGGGTGGAATGCTACTCCCCCCACCTCACCCCACCCGATTGCCCCCGGTTCCTGTACCCATGCATGTGTATCGGAATGCTCCTTTGTAGCTGTTGACCTAGTGAAGCCGAACATAGTGAGGCCGTGTTTTGACCAGTTGTTCCCGGGTGGACCGGTTGGGTGTGTTTGATTAGCAATGTGTCCACTGTGGTCGGCTGCGTGCCGCGCTAATATTGATTGGTGTGACGCTGCGGACACCCAGTGTTCCCGGAATCCACACAACCTCGCGACACTGGAGTGCTGCATTCCTGACACTTCAATGCTACGCAGGACTTACGATCAACTTCACGTGTTCATCGCACTCCATGTGCAGAGTGGGAAATCCTGCCATCGCACTCCTCGTGCGGAGTGGGGAATCCTGCCTAGCTCTACGGCGCAACCCCCTCTAAACTTGAAATTCGTCCCTCCTTCGACTTTGCGGTTATTCCCATCGGCTTTGGGTAGTTTTTCCTTGCCTATCCCTATTCATCCTGCCAAATGGCATCCCGCACCAGCTGGTATATTTCAGAAGTCCAACTAATGCATGTGATAATGACGTCAGCAGCTTTGCCGACGTACGACAGACATGAGATTGATGTGTATCGATGACGAATTGCGGCGTTTTACGGAGCCGTACGATACGTTTGCGGTGATGCAAAGGAGAAAATATAATTGTTTAATACAACGAAGAATGGCTCTTAAGTGCTCCTGGGTTTTAGACATTGCGTGAGACGAAATGTACGACCCTCAATATACCAGGAGGTGCTGAGTTTACATCAAAAGTAACGTTAGAGATTATGCTATATTACTCAACGTTTCGGCCAGCGGCCATCGTCAGGAGTGATATAAAAAATGACAGGGTTAACAATTGAAAAGACGCGGGAAGAAGCGTGCACAAATACACGTGAATCACAGAAAAGCATCCTCATTGGTACATACACTTCAAGAAACTCCAAACCAGAAATCAACTAGGTCAAGATAGAATCCTCTGAGGAAGCTCGAGCCTTTTGGTCCATATACATATCGACACATACATGCACGCACATGTATAGACATATATCCCATATAACGCGTAATACATAAAGTATAATTCATGTTTATGTAATTTTATGTGATATACCAAGACGTCGTTTGCGTGTTTAGTTGCGGCCGTATATTACGTATGTGTGGAGATTCGAGGACCTTCAGATCAGCGTTGTCCCTGGCTGTTGCTAAAATTTCTACTTTGAAGTTTGTGTTAGGGAGATGCCAGATTCGGAGAGAATACACACATTTATGCGAACACATGATCGACAAACATTCTAACATGGAACACAGCGACACCAACACAAACTTCAAAGTATACATTTTAGCAACAGCCAGGGACAATGCTGATCTGAAGGTCCTCGAATCTCCACACATGCGTATGAGTAGGAGTCTTCCACCACACCGGGCTGGGGTTCCAGTGTAGGATACTCCTGCCACTCCAGGCTGGTGTTCCAGTATAACGTTCTCCAGTCATACGTGGCTGGCGCTTCAGCATACTAATCTCACACCACTCCAGACTGAAGTTTCAATGTAGGAAACTCCGACCACTCCAGTTTCAGTGTAGGACTATTCTTCCACTCCTGGCTGGAGTTCCAGTAAACACTAGCATCCTCCCACCACTCCAAGCTGGGGCTTCAGTTTATTAGCATTTCACCACACCAGGCTCGGGCTGAAGCACAGTAGCCGTTCTACTATCCAAGGATGAGCAAGTGGGGTGGGAACGTTTTGGCTGGATGAGCTAGCCAAGTTCTAAGCTAAATTTAAACACACTGCGTTCGCGCACAGCATGCAGCTGTTGAGGCCTTGGCAGTTATCGAGGTGTTAAACGTAGGTGCCATACATTACGCAGTCTGAACCTCCCGTAGAGTCGGGAAGTGACAAACCTAGTATTCTTCATCAACCCACCCCCAATTCATTGCGATCGTAATTCCACATCATACTTAGAATTAGCTCGTGGAGGGAGGTTGATTTTAGCTTCGGCTGGCTCCCACTGAGAGCTGTCCGGCACCAGCGTGGTGCCCGTCCTTTAGCACCGTCTTGCCCCCTTGTCTTGTCCCACTGTCTATTCTCCTGTGGCCGCTCCGAGAGGTAATGACCTGGTTCTGAGCTTGGCGACATCGATACAGCCCCGAGATGCACCGACTTGGTTCTGGGGTGAGCGACATCGATACCGCCCCGAGATGCTGTGGCCACTTCCAGCTGTCGCTCTGTCCAGGTGGACCATGGGTATGTGAGCGGGGAGCAGGGGGAAGAGGGTAACCATAATGGCGCAACAAAACTAACAACTCTAACGACGGTGTACCCTGCAACCCATATGTCTCGGCAGACTGCCACTCGTGAGGAATGCGGAAATAGCGCCGGCGATGTCAAGGTCAGGTTGGTGGCGTCATTGGTGCTATGAATAGGCGGCCTCACGAACCCCGACAGTTTGACTGCAGTAGCACGTGTTAGACTAACGTAAGCCGCCAGAACGGCTCTCAGTAGGCACACGGGCAGCAAGGCTCGCAAACCGATGTTGACACCCAATGCTGTCGGAGAAACCTGCGACAGGTCTCAACGTGATATCGATATGCCTCCCATGTCAAACATGCTCCTTTGATGTGTAGTTAAGGCAGCAGTTAAATAATTTAACATTATGCAATTACCAGGAGTTAACGCACAGGTACTAATCGCATGCGATGAATCTATATTACCAGTATATATATACAATGCGCAGTGGTGTCATACTACCACTTAAAAGACAATATTATCATTTGTCATGTGTGTCATTTTGATGCTAACTAAGCGTCATCATGCAAAAAACCTTTCAAGTGCTTCAAGGAATAACTCACGGATCACTAATCGAAAATTTGCTGTCGGGGACTGGGAAAATGACGCACCCTAGTGTCTGCTTCGCACAAATGCCGACACAAGACTGTACAGTCATTAGTTAATTTTCCTATTTAATGCACATGCGGTAGTACGGCAGGCAACATATATGCATAATGGTCTTCGGACAATTAAGAGACATTAAGTTTGACGCCGCTGTTCTGTGTCTTTTCAGGTAAGTACTCCTGGGACACTGTGCCGGTCGGCGCCGGCGGGCCGCGACCAGGTGGTACTCGCGTACGTCCGTCCGGCGTTCCCCCAGCCAGGGCTGCTGCAGACTGCAGCACATGCCGGTCTGTAGTCGGCCCCCAGCCAGGGCTGCTGCAGTCTGCAACACATGCCGGTCTGTAGTCGGCCCCCAGCCAGGGCTGCTGCAGTCTGCAGCACATGCCGGTCTGTAGTCGGCCCCCCAGCCAGGGCTGCTGCAGTCTGCAGCACATGCCGGTCTGTAGTCGGCCCCCCAGCCAGGGCTGCTGCAGTCTGCAGCACATGCCGGTCTGTAGTCCCCCCCTCCCAGCCAGGGCTGCTGCAGTCTGCAGCACATGCCGGTCTGTAGTCGGCCCCCCAGCCAGGGCTGCTGCAGTCTGCAGCACATGCCGGTCTGTAGTCGGCCCCCCAGCCAGGGCTGCTGCAGTCTGCAGCACATGCCGGTCTGTAGTCTGGACGGGCTTGATGCGCCACCTGGTGTACCGTTCAGTGGGCGCTCTCGAGTGTTCACAGGCAAGGCGCCTGGCAGACGTAATCTAAAGGTCTGAAAGTCTAAAAATGTCTGAATGTCTGAAGGCTAGTGGCAGACGCTCGTACTGACTGTGCCATGGACTGCCGGTGGCGATTGTGTGCTAAATCAAGTAGATCCGAAAGAAACGCCGAGCGAGATGATCGAAAGCTGCCCAAGCGAGGCTGAGGTTAGCAAACGAACTTCGTGAAGTCAGTCAGAGACTTTCAACTTCAACTGTCTGGCCATTTGACGGGCTATTTTGCTGTGTATATTTATACCTTACAATTGTGTTATCTCACACGAGATGGCGAATAGTTTATAATAATAATATCAGTATGCCTCGGAAATGAATTCGCCGTGGGTTGCGGTTATGCTAATGCAACACTGCTCCACAGTCCCGGATTGTAATCTGATGGCAGTAATAGGATACTTATATTCGAGGATTTTGTTGTTTTTATTCACGAGGCATCTACCTGTCAGCGCGAAGTTACTTTGTCGGCGTTGTATCATGTTCCACCTGCATTGGCTAACATTTCCCTCAATTGTGTGAGGTTCATCATTAGTGGTACACGAGAGAACAAATCTAGATGCGAAAAAAATTAAACTAGAAACTTCTCGCCGGGAAATATTTGTGTAGCCGATCCGTCTGTGAATATCTTTGCTAATGAAATCGTGCAAACCCTCTATTATATATATATATATATATATATATATATATATATATATATATATATATATATATATATATATATATATATATATTAGGGATGCACCGGATAGACTATCCGGGCGGGTATCCGGCCGGATATCACGAATTTTCAACTATTCGTTATCCGGCCGGATATGTCTTGCCATCCGGCCGGATACCGGATATTTTCCATTGCTTGCAACGATTTCCAGTTAGTGTTCACCACTTGGGCGTCCCCTAACACAACAAGCAGAAGATAAACGACCAAGCGTATGATCTTTATTGTCCCTTCAAAGATTGTAAGTGCGTGCTCAGCATTCGGTGACGCTGTGACGCTGAGTTACACTGAGTGACGTCAATCAAAACACGACCTGGTTCAGAAATGCTTCACATTGTGGTAAAGAAACAGGAGCTGCTCCCCGCGGCGCGGCAGAAGCCTGCTCCTCCTGTCCTCGAAGATCGTTTCGTACTCCGAGAACATTCTCTCGGAGGACACGGAGGACGACTGGGCGGACAGGAGTTTACGCGAGAGAGCGCGCAGGCGAGGGAACGAACTTGCTCGCCCTGTTTCGCCCCACCACTGGACTGGGTCCGCCTCGCGAGGTGAGAGGGGGAGCGTGAAGAAGTTCTGCACTTCTTCCACTGCAATCTTCAAGTCACCCTGGCCGTCACGGCGTTGTCGCTTCGCAGCTGGTGCCTGGCCCTGGCTCACCATCTGTGTGAAGCAGCTGTCGAATAGGTCTTCCTCACCACTTGACCCTGTGCTAGACGCGGGGCTGTCGGCGCATTTGCTGTCAGTGGCAGCAACTTCTTCGTCCTGCGCCCTCAGCAGCTGAAGAACCTCGCTGAGGAGCAGCGTCTTGGCGTTGTCCTTTTCTTCAGACTTCTTGAAGAAGTTGAGCTTGTATCTGGGGCCGATCGCTGTGGCAGTCACATAGTGTTTCTCCAGGATATTCATCGCTTTGGAGACGTCAGCTGTGGTTAGGAAGCGGAGGCGCAGCGCTTGTAGCAGTGACTCGCGTAGTTTCTGGGCGCCGGCCGCCTTCTGATCAATCCTTGTCAGGAATAGCTCCAGGTAGGTGATGTTGGGAATGACGTTGGACAACGTGGCGTTGTCCGAGCTCATCTCCATCGTGAGATCGAAGAATGGTTTCAGCACGTGCAGGAGGCTTCCGCACAGCTGCCAATCGCTCACAGTCATCTGCGGCAGATCTCCGTGGTCTGCCAGGTAGAGAAGAACTGGCCGCTTCAGCTCCACCAGTCTCTGCACCATCAAGTACGAGCTGTTCCACCACGTCGAACGCCCTGCACCAGAAGTCGCGGTTGCAGGCCTTCAGCTCGCTGGAGCTCCTTGAGGGTAGTGCAGGCCACTGACGAGTGGCCGAAGTGAGTCACCAGCCTCCGACACTTGGTCAGGAGCGCGTTCACAGCCGGCTGCGACCGGATGGCGTCGCTAACCACCAACTGAAGACGGTGGATAGTGCAGTGGACGGCCGGAATATCGGCCAGCTCGCAACCCAGAGTCATGTTGGAGGCCCCGTCACGGATCAGTAGATGCCGCCGACTTCTGACTAGGCTCCACTCGTCCCACATCTTCGTCAGCATCTCCGAGATGTTGATGCCACTGTGTGATGCCGGAAAGTGGGCCGCTTTCAGGACGACGTCTCGACGCTGGAAATTGCTCTTGATCCAATGGCCAGAAAGGCTGACGAACGTTTCCTGCGACGATGAGCATGTCCAGATGTCAGACGTGAAGGAGACGTAGCTGCCGTCACAGCTCTCCAGCTCAGAATCTCGCCCTTCACTTCGTCATACAGCCTCGGCAGCATGACGTCGGAAAAGTAGCTTCGGCTGGGCAGGAGATACCGCGGCTGAAGTTTGGCGACGAGGTCGATTAAGCCGTCGTCTTCTACGATTGAGAACGGCTGGTTGCCCACGGCCATCATTATCATCACGGCCCTGTTGATGTCCTTCGCGCGGGTGTCGTTAATGTCCCAGATCTTGACTCAAATGATTCTTGGATCGATAGCTGCTTCTTAATAGCGGAAATCTTCCGATCTTTTGGCGTACCTTCCTCTCCAAACAGACGCAAAACAACCGCGATTTGTTTGCTTGGCCGTTTCGTACTCGTCGGGATGTTTCATTTTCTCGTGATTGTGGAGCGGAGTCGTGCTGAAGGTTTTCTGTACCGCGCTTTCGTGGCTTCTCTTGATAAGTCTTTTGCAGATTTTGCATTCTGCATAGGTATCGCTGTCGTCGCACAGTCTGAATATAGCCCAAACGAATGAGGAACGCGAGTGCCCCGCCATGCCACCTAAGCCGCAAGCGAACTACGTAGAAGATTAAACCTGAAACAATTGTGGAGAGCGGCGCCCCCCACACCTGGCGTTCCTTCCAGGTGAATGAATGCCAACGCGAATGCCGCAGCAGGCCAGCAAATTTTGTTAAAAAGCTATGCGCGCGCGTGCAAAATGTTTCCCTGGCGCCTCCATCCCCGGCGTCTCACTCCGACGGACTTCGGATGTGAGCGAAATGCCAAGCGCCGGCAAATAATAATGCTCTCTACTGAGCTGAGGTTTGGGACCTGGGGCGCTCTATTATTTTGTGTGTGTATGTGTGCGTGTGTGTGTGTGGGGGGGGGGGAAATTAACCAGCACTTATTGACCGAGGGGGGTGTAGGGAGCGATGTTGGCGTGGTGTTGTGTCGTCGATCTGGGGGGGGGGGGGGGGGGAGAGCGATGTTGCATGGTGTTTGTCGTCGATCGGGTTGGGGGTGGGTCGGCCCGGTGGGGGAGGGAAGTAATTGTTGGTGTGGTATTTGTCGTGTCCACGGGGGTCGGGGGAGCGATGTCGGGCTATCTGTAATGTGGCAAAAATTTCAGTTTGCCGCCGTTGGGGGGGGAACGTGGTTTTCCCCGCACAACTTTTTTTTGGTGGGAAAATGCCCATTTTTCCTCCCTGGATCCGCCAGTTTGGGATAAAGCATGCCATTGCTTGCTTGCTTGCTTAATGAAGAGGGGTTTTGGGGGCCTGCAATCACCTGCATTTTTAATGCATACACTTGAGAAAAAAAGGTGGAATGGTGAGAACCTAAAGTGTTCAGTATCCGGCCGGATTATCCTGGCCGGATATTACTCACGATCTGGCCGGATATCAGAATTCACTATCCCGTGCATCCCTAATATATATATATATATATATATATATATATATATATATATATATATATATATATATATATATATATATAAAGCCACTTAGATGCACCTGAAATTAGCTCCGACCAAATATGTTACAAATTGAACAAGGCCGTCTAAGCAATGCCAGATTACTTTATCTTTAATATTCCATCATTTAATCAGCATTTCCTTATCGAATGTAGGATTTGTTATGTACAAAACCTATCTTCGGAACGTATATTTATTTTGGCTGAGTGCACAAATCAATATGTTGGGCGCTGTATGACCGAAGCAGTCGAAGCGCCCCTAAGCCCAAATAACTAACTAACAAATCAATATGTTGATTATGCAAATGGTGTGCTTACGTAGACGGTTCATTATGTACACGGTTGATTGTGTTGACGATCTGATAATGCATACGACATATTATGTAGACGGTTGATTGCGTAGGCTATCTACATTAAATATCTTCCGGTGACGCGTTTATATGAATTTGTATTGCGCTTTGCAATTGTGAAATGAATTGCTCAACATATCGTCAATGATATCGTCAATTTTAGTCTTAGGACCTGAGCTACTGAAGTGATTTGAGGGCGCCGTTACGTAATGCTTGTTGAACGTACAAAAGCATCATGGCAATCAATGCCAGGTTTAATAAACCAAAGCTCACTCGAGTTGTTTCACTTCGAAACCGAATTAAAATACACCATGTCGGCAAATTCCGCTTCTGTCCTCTGAGGGCTCTTCTCAGTGTCGATCGCGCGTGTTCACTGGGGACAATAGTGAGCATCATTCACCCACCCATTACACCCAAACAAATCTGGAAGCGACAAGTACGAGCCAAAGACTGTGCGCGGTCAGCGTAGCCCCACGATGTCCACACCTGTCGGCGTCCAATTTCTCCGTGACAGTCGCCGTCCAAGTTATCTGCGACTATCGCCGTCTGGATCCTAATGCCAGGTGGAAATCGAACCATGCCGCATGGGCGCTGTCAGTCCTACACCTCGGTCAATATTTGGCATCACCAAATCGCTGGGGAAGAGGCAGCGCTGCCGAAGTTTGCACGAACGTAATCCGACCACACCTGACTGAATTTCATCGAAGCAATTGAGGGGAGGGGGCAATGTGAACATTCTGGGTATGTGCGACAGCCAGCTTGCCTGCATCGTGCGACGGCACTTAACATGTATGGGAGTGGGTAAGCGCTGTGCTGTTAGAACTCGTATAAGCTTATGATCTTATTGGTGCTAAATTGCATAAATGGCCGGCTGGGAATTGCCGGTGTGAATAATTACTGTAATAGAAAAAAGATAGAATATGTATGCCGGAAAGCCCAAAAGCATTTCTCGAACTATGTTACTTAATAATACATTTAGCTTCCAAAATATGACGGGCCCCGAGCAGGTGCTCGTGTAAAATGTCAAAATTTAGCTCGTAGTTGTCTAGTTCCCAGATGTGCGTACTTCACATCCTCATCTACATGTGTTATTAGCATCCACCTGTCTTGCGTGTCTTGACCGTTCTCTCCTCCGCGGTCGTGTCGGTCCCTACTCCCATAGTCGATGTCTGGCCAGTCACTACACTTCCATTGGAAACCAGCACCACTCGCACCGCTTCGCCACCAAACTCATCGGCCTCGTACACGAATTGTTGCATTCCGCGCTTGTTGTCCTTGTCAGCAGGTTGCGCATGCCATCACGTGGCACTATCCCATGGCCCGATACTTACTTGACAATGATTAACAGATTTGCATAACTTGTCTCCGTTCTGAGGCACAGCACGGTCCCGCTCCCATACCGTTCCCCGGTCCCGTCACCTTGCGGGTGAGGCTCATAAGACCTACTTTCAGAAGATCTATTTTCAGTAGATCTACGTTCAGAAGATCTATTTTCAGAAGATCTACTTTCAGAAGGTCTATGTTCACAAGACCTACTTGGAGGAGGAAATGTTCACAAGATCTACTCCCAGGACTGCATTGTTCAGAGGATCTACTCGAAGACGAAAGTGTTCACAAGATCTACTTTCAAGAGAATGTTTTTCACAAGATCTACTCTCGGGACTGGGTTGTTCAGAGGATCTACAAATAGGCCTCAAGTGTTCAGAAGATCTACTCCCGAATGCAAATGTTCAGAGGATCTACTGAAAGCTGGAAGTGTTCACAAGACCTACTCTCGGGACTGGTTTGTTCAGAAGATCTACTCGAAGACGAATGTGTTCACAGGATCTACTTTCAGGATAATTTTTTTCACAAGACCTACTCTCGCGACCGGATTGTTCAGAGGATCTACAAATAGGCCTTAGTTGTTCAGAAGATCTACTGCTGGAAATGTTCAGAAGATCTACTCCTGGAAATGTTCAGAGGATCTACTCCGAGGACGGAGGTGTTCACAAGATCTACTCCCGGGACGGAATGTTCAGAGGATCTACTCTTGGTCCGGTATGTTCAGAGGATCTACTTTCGGGACTGGGTTGTTCAGAAGATCTACTCTCAATTGTGATGTCCAAGAAGCATAAGTTCAGCTTTCACTCGCTAGGTAGCAGCACGGTCTTGGTATTACGGCATTGAATAAGGAATGAATGTCATCAGATTGAACGCTGAAGCATAGGTTACAATATTTCTCGCTAGATGGCAGGATGACACCATTGAACAAGCGCTCGTTGTGTGTCCGCGTTGTTGACGGATCGTCACGCGCGTGCAGTGCTGACAGCATCAGAATCACGATGCTCAAGGTGCTTTTACTGTTGTTGGACCACACCTAGTGCATGCCATTAATAGTAGCATTGTGAACCGTGACCTCCCGTCGTCATGAGTCAAGCATTACCTGTGGGCGTAAAACGAGCGGCACTGACTGGGAGGTAATTTTTTTTTTTTTGGGGGGGGCGTGACGGGAATATTGGTGGCCCAAGAGCGATTGTTTGTAGTTCAAATGCGATTATCTGCAGGCACGGATACAACTTACATTTGCGCTTACGCACATTTGCGCATACGTACTTTTGCACTTACATACACTTCCGCATACGTACATTTTCCATACGTGAATCTGCGCTTACGTACAATTGCAATACGTACATCTGAGCTTAAGTGCATTTGCTTACGTACATCTGCCATACGTACACTTGTCCTAGAATCAGATATGCCCCCATAGGAGAAGGCCCTATAAGAGGGGTACTCCCTCTTTGGGGTACTCCCTCTTTGAAGGAAAGGCGCTCCTCTTGGAAGACCCGACTGTATCCCTGCCTCAAATATTCTAGCCAGGGGCGCCACTCCATGAGGAAAATGCGCCCCTGCGGGAATGCTCGCGTGTGCCCCTCAATTTTTTTTTCAACCGTAGGTCCCCCCTGAAAGGCTAAGTGGTTCCCTTCTGGACATGTGCCTCCATAATAATTCATCGATCCACCCATTCCTTAGGGATAAGATGGACTGGCATTCAGCTATTGTATTTTCCTGATAAATTTCTACCTTGATATAATATTTACCATTACCATTACACGATGACATTTCCTCGGCAAACAGAAAATAATCCCAAAAATTATTGTACACCTCCTATATTCGCATGTAACCCTACACCCAACCAAAAAATATGAGAATTCAATTCATCGTACCAATCTTCACCGCCATGGTTCTTCTATCATAACATGCCATGAAGTGTATTCAAAATATGTCACAAAAGTCGAACTGGGGCAGCATAAATTTGTGTTGAGGACACCAAATATCCCATCGGGGGCTATAAATAATCATAGCAGTGCCCTCAGTCACCGGAAACCCAACAAAATCCCGGGAGCCTCCAAAACACAGTGAGTCCAGAAGAAAAGCTACACAGTTGCAGTGCAGAGTTACAACGCTGGATAGGGCTGATACAGATGCGCTGGAACCTTATATTAGCGTACTAGGAGCCCAAACACACCGGGGCCAAAACGCGCCCGGGCCCTCAAACCGCACAGGAGCTGCAGACGTCATGAGAACCCAAAGAATCCAGGGGCCCGCAAAGTGACATCATCATAAAAAGTACGCCGAGACAGTAAATAAACACACCGGGCCTTCGGAAACGCGCCGGTCCATCGGTCACCGATCATGTCTCTCTGTACCTTATCTCTAGCCCGAAACCCAGGCCAAATCTCATAATTTCAATCTGCCATTAGCCAGTCTTGATGTCCAAAGCTTCCCCGAAACCCAGTGTACTGCTGATTGGACCCGGACGACCAAGGATGCTTCCCCGGTGGGATTATCAGTAAGGTGTGGGTTATCAGCGACAGCGACGGATAGACAGCTTCAGGAAGGGAAGGCTATGGGCAAAGATAACTTGTGCCTGTCATGGCGTCTCGACGTGAGAGCTCTATAAACTTTAATGTATGCAAGGTTGTCTTCAAACATGTGCCTATGACGGTACACACGTGTCGAAATGTAATGCCTATGTCACTAAAATAGGAACGTGAACATTGTTTCAATATACGTACAAATATTTCACACATATACGTCTGTTTATGCATAGCACTCTTGAATACAATGATAAAGATCTGGTCGGAGTTATGTTGGGACGATGCCTAAGTACCATTTCGAAAACAGGTCATAAATTATGGTTTCTGGGCTTCCCGGTGTCCGAACTATATCGATAAGAATCTATCAGAACCTACGGTTTCAGTTTAGTCTGGTCTTCAAGTGCAGATACCATATTTCGCCATGTTGTAGTCCTGCCTGCCTTTGAAGTAGTAGAACTGTTGCACGAGCTACCTATCAATCAAGATGAACACAGCTATCTAGAACACGATTTGAGACGTGCTGGATGGACGACTATTCGGCGGCACACGAGAGGTCCGGTGACCGACATCAGCAGCCGAATATTACAGAGAAGTCTGGAGGTATGCATTGCAGTGCGATGACAGTAATGGCGCACACCTCGGTTGCTTTTGTCACGCTGAGAAGACACTTTACCAAAACAACTGATGAAAACACATGTACTCTTCACTTCAGAGTTCACAACATTTATCGGATGTCATGAAGCTTCATAGATATCAATTCAAGAAGTCTGTTCGTTGGAGGATAAAGCAGGCGATGGCTTCCACATTAGGATTTCAGGATACTGGGGAGCAGCTAAATCTGATGCTCCGTCTCCTAACGAGCAATATTATATCACGAGTGAACATGGCATTAGTGGAGTAGAGAATTACCACTTGTCACCACTAAGATCTAGCGATTACTTGGTTCTGGGACACATCTCTTCGTGTTCTACTTGATCTGTAGCAGAGCACATCTGACACTAACTGGGAACTAAGCACAGCGATAATGTTATCGTAGCAAGCACTAATAGCAGAATCGAAGTAGCAAGGCCATCTTGTCTTGCGTGGTGCAGTGCACATGTGTAGATATTGAGCAAGGGCGTATGCTTACGATATCTTTCATCGTAACGCAGTCACATGTTCCAAAGTTTTCACCCGGGATTGCATGGTACGTGTCGCCTGCGACACGGTAACTCCGAAGCCGCATGTATTGCAGTGGAACCTCATAAGTGCAGGGCACAAATTGTAATAATTTGATTGATGCTTTGAGTCTCTGGGGACAAAGTACAGCTTTGCAACGCCAGGTTATAGCCCTGCATCTTTTCCTCTAATTCCAGGGTCCGGCCAAGAGTCATAGATAGTGCGGGATTTTACCCTTCTCGACATAGTGGTACTGTCAATACATGAAAGTATCGTGGGTTAGATGATACCGTCATGAAATTTTGCGCACAGCTAGGCTACGTCTCAATGAATTTTTTTTTGCTATATGGGCATCTCAGATTCGACCTTTGACAAAAATGGCGGACATTTTCAAGGTGGCCGCCATCAATTATATGGTCTTTGATATGATAGATTCAATCAATTGCAGGGATGGGAAATCTTAATTTATTTGTATCGCATATCTGACAACAGTAGTTTTGCTAACCATATACCAGTTGGAAATGGCAACGAATTGAAATCTTGAGGTAATATATAAGATTATTGTAATCTTAGCACATGCTTACGATTCCTAAATAGGGACCACCTGGGTCAAGTTTATCAAAACACCTCAGAATTATTTGCTTCTTAATCTTATGCCATTCCCTATGTAGGTAGCGCATCTGTGCACAATAGCTGATGTGGAGACCTGCTCAATTATTCTTTAATTACAACTAAATATGCTGCAAGTCATCATAGGTGTAGGAACGTCTCAAAAAGTGGAAGGGTCAGAGTCAACAGCAGGGTGGCACCCAGGAATCTCGCAAAATACCGCGATTGAGCACTTTTGGATAGATAACCCGAGAATTTCAAGAGCGAACAAACAACTTTCGCCGTTAAGGGAGATGGGGGTAGGCGACTAACAGCAGCATGTGATGCTGAAAAAGGACTATCATCACAATATAAGTACTTTCAAATTCACACTTCTTGCCTGACTTAGAACTCTTTTAACGACTGATGGATGATTTTTTTATACTAGGTTTATCTCCCTGGTGCGAGTGAAACCATTACTATTGCTGTTTAATCAAAATTTCGTCAACTTCCGCTAAGTGCATGTGTGTGGGGGAGGCATAAATGGAAAGGATTAAAAGCAGAAAAGACGGGTGATCGCTGGCTGAACATTCTTTATTCGGTATCTGGCAGACAAATATTGGCAGGCAAACATAATTGAATAGTGTTCGTGTATATTTTTTGTAAATGTATATGGTTCTGAAGGCCCCGCCACTTTTACCAGAGTCGGTACGCTTTGGAGGACGAGGTGCATTTTTGTTCTCCAGTTGCGCTCTTAGGATCCCCCTGTGCTTATTTGTGGTTCCTCGCTCACATTTTGTGGGATCCCAAGACGATATTTGGGGCTCCAGTCCTGGAGTCCCCCTGCGACATTTCAGGTCCAGGCGCATGGTTCCGGGGGAATACGACGCCAGTTCTCTAGGCTCGACACAATTTTTGTTGACTTTTCCTGAATTATGCAAAGTCCGAGCCACGGCCTGATTTTTTCGGGCCACCGGCGACATATTTTTGTGTGTGTGGGGGGGGGTCACATGGCGATTTTTTAACCTCCGGTGCGTTTTTAGGTGCCGTATGCGATATGTTAAGGCATCTGGTGGTATGTTTGAGCTAAGGAGCGATTTTCCTGGCTCGGACATACATTTTTATGAATCTCTTTTTGAAGGGATCCGGCTTGATCTTTGTCGGGTTTCGATGCGATCTTGGGGCCACGCTGTGCTTAGCTGGGACCGCCGACGCAACCTTTTGGGAGCCCTGAGGGGAATTTTTGATGACCCGACCAGGATTTATATGACTAGCGACATGAATTTTTGGTCCAAAGTGCGCCAAAGCGCGATATGTTTTTGAGGGGGGATTTGGCGCTAGTTCTCAAATCGTGTTGTACTTATCTGGGTCCCAGTGTTAAGTTGGCTCTCCCGGCACAAATTGTCTGGTTCGGTGCAAGCTTGTTGGCATGCGAGCGGTCACCATCGTGATTTTCAAGGACCACAGTGCGACGTTTTCTCCTCCCAGCGTGGTTTTCAGGGGCCCGATCCAACTTTTTGTGCCCCCAGTGCGATTATCAGAGGTCACGGCCCGACGTTCTCGGACCCAGTGTGATTTCGAGGGCCCGAACAGTCTTTTTCGGGTCCAGCGTCATTTTCGGGGCCACGGATAAACTTTTTGGCCCTCGGCGAGATTCAGAGTCACAATCACACCTTTTAAAGCCTTTGCGTAATTTCATGGGGCACTTGCGTGACTTATCGGTGTCCCGGCGCGACTTCCAACAGTATTTTCGCGAGTCCGGTCCCACATTTTGGGGCTACCAACTTCATTTTTAGGGTCCCGGGACGATTTTTGAGGTCTTCAATGTGATTGTTAGGGGCCTTGGTGTGATTTTGAGAGGCTCCAGCCTCTTTTTAGGGACTCCTGCGCGACTTTTTGGCGGGCCCATTGATGTGTGTGGGCCCCTTTGCGATTGTAAGGGACTCCAACATGATTTTTAGGTAGCGTGACGCTATTTTTCCGCACCGAGGCGCAATTGTTGGGGCCCACAACCTATCATGGAGAGGGGGACTGCTCCAGTGCTTCCTCCCTTAGGTACGCCACTGTGCATGCCCCAATGATTGCATAGCTCAACCATGACGTCTATGGAGTACATCGCACACCATCGACATTCCTATGCCCTTTTGACTGCTTGCACCATAAGTATTATTAAGAAATATACACTCTGCAATTTGCCTAAATTCATCTAATTATCTTCGGGGTTCTTAAATTTAAGCCTGGACGTGCACATCAGTGGACGATGAAAAGACTCAATTGTAGTCTCCGTTGTAATTCGGTGTTTTGTACTTTTAGTCAAATGTCTTCATCGATTAAATTTTGTGATCAGCGTCTTTGCTAAGCAGAGATTGTTACATATGCCATGACACCGCCATTTTATCGAACCATTTCTGTTCAACGACATAATTTGAATACAATGTTGAACGTGCTGTCAATGCCACTACGCAGTTACCCAACTGAAGGGTATGTGCGAACCGCATGTGCGACGAGGGAGAGTCGCCTGCGAGGGACGAGCACTCGGGTTACCAGGCCCACTGGTAGCATTGTGGACGGGGGAAGTGGGCGGACGTGATATGCCCTCTGTATTGTGGACGGGGGAAGTGGTCGGACGTGATATGCTCTCTGTATTGTGGACGAGATGGGTATGTGTCTGCTCCCTCCACATATGCCCGATGGGCACAGTCGTGATCTGCTCATTGACATAAGACCACCTGAAAGTGTATGATCCGTATGTGTATGCATGATGCATCTATGGGGAGTCGGATTGCTCCACCACTGGCCATCATATTCTTGAACGCAGTTGAGACACTCCTCCTGACGTCAAATCAACACCAGCCCACAACATGTATGCACTAAATTGATAATGTCCTGGGTATTTGGACACACGGATCAAAAGCACTCCACGATTACTTCAATTTTCTCAACAACTTCCGTCCCTCCATAAAGCTATCCATGGAGCGCAGTGACCATTCTAGTAAACAACAAGTACCTTTCCTGAAACACTTCTGACCATCAACAAGGACGATTATCACATGACCGAGCTATACATAAAACCGATGGCGGCACCCATAGCCCTTCCATATTTCTCGGCACACCCCATCCAAACAAAAAGAGCAGTTTTGTATGCACAGACATTGAGATCAAAGCGTATCGGACCTAATGCTAATGCCTAGACTCATGGCATGCAAAAAATCGACACTTTGTTTCTGGCAAACCACCTCGCATGATCAAAAGAGCAATGTTTCAGGTAGCACACCCCATGAGAAGTGCACATACACAAACGCGACGTTCAGACCCCAGAGACAACGCAACTTTCGTCAGCCTCCCCTACATAGATGTTGAGCTCATCAAAAAATAACAGCGGCAATCAAAACCTTAAAACTATCAATACGTGTGGCATTGCAGAGTGGGAAAACACTTTCAGAAACATTGACCAAGTCCGCTCTCAACTAACACCCGTGTCCTGCTGGGAGAAAAAAGTGTCACCGTTGTCTCGCAGGACTTCAAAGCAGATGCAACACACGGAACAGCGTCTGCCTTATAACATGCCAGCTATGCCTACCATGGGACATGACGTATATAGGGTAAACAAAAAGCATTGTCAGGGACAGACTTAATGTGCACTTGGAGACGCTAAAAATACAACCGCTAATATCCCATTTGGCGAACACTTCACAATCACTCATGGGAGCAGCACTTTGGACTCTAAAACACTCAGCATATCTACTCTGCAAGTCTGCAAAGATATAGCTGAGCTCAAAATCACCGAACCAATTGAAATTAGGGCCAAAAGACCTCCATTAAACACAATGACAGCATCCTGGACCCTCAGAAAACCCAGTTCCTTACACCACCTGACGAAAGCACACATGCAATACAACCGCAGCCGCAGTTGACACATGCATAATACACACACGGATCATAAATTGTATGTATTTTACGAGTAGGTAGATATTGTTACATATAAAATGAAGGCGATTCACTGTGCGGTGGCACGAGATGAGGTGCATTAGGCGTGTGTTTTTGTGATTTTTTTAAAGCAAAATGTTTGCTGTTGAGGAAGGCCTGTGACAGAAATAGATACAGTGGGAATTTGGATCTATGTCTTTGTTTTATTATGAGCATAAGGTTATTTTACGCCTTTTTATCACTGATATGAAACACTCATTTGCTTTGTATCGATTCAGTGCTCCATTAGAAATTGCAAGATCGCCATTAGTTAGCCATTTCTAGATCAGCTCTGCTTTAGACGCAGGCTGGCCGTTCAGATCGCGGCCAGCTCGCCTCCTCTGGGAAATATGAACCGGGCTGCGACGTCGGGCGCTTAGACGTGCAGGCTGGGAAACGGACGACTGCAGTGGCGGACACAGCTGTTGAACTGTTCATCATTTTGTCAACGTGTCCAGTATCTTCAGATCTGTATGCTGCTGCGACGTTGGTTCATTATCTTTTCCCTGCCACTGTCATGTGTAAGTGTCCTTAGAGATCAAGCTGAAGACGCCACTGGCAACGTGCACATCTCACTCGGTACGGCGAGGGTGAGGCACTGTATCGTGCGGTCGTCGGGGAGGGGAGGGGTAGTTGATGCGTGGTCTTCCCACGCCGGCTTGGGGCTGGGCTGTTGGGAACTGACGCCAGCGGATGGTCGGCTTATTCAAAGGCCGATGTGGTTGACTGGTTTAAGGTCGATACACATATGTTTATTGGCAAGGTGCTGAACGATATGTAAAATGTATGGATTATTAAGCTTGAAATCATGCTGCTCGCATGCACATGCAGCTAGTACAGCATCTAAGCCAACTCATGCAATCAGCTACCCATTTTGTATGGGCCGTGATAATTCGAATTTCTACCTTAACTAGCGCAGAGTAGCATTTGCCGTCCACTGAAAACGCTTGCCAGACTTGCCAGTTAGTAACTTCTAATTCAGTGTGGGCTGAAATCCTGTCCCCCAAGAGGGATTTTCGGGAACGGATTTCGTGTATATTCACGGTGAAAACAAAAAACGCGACTCATTTCCGTGGCGCGTTATACGAAAAAAAACTCATCTCCGTGCCGCTTTCACTTTCTTGTGGACATTCCATAGTCAGAAAAATTAGAACAATAATTATGTATATTTATGCCTTGAAATACATCTTATTAACCACAAATAAAGCAAGAATTAGCTCATTCAAGCTGTGGAGATCGTTCAGGAAGTAATCTGATATCAGTACTACTTATTGAATTTTTAAGTTTAATGAGGTGAAATGCATCATTGGTGTAGGTACTGTGATGCCAGTATGGGAAACTGCCACTCCAACTTCAAAGTTGGGAAGGCAGGGCCCTCTCAACTTCCAAATACATGCTTGATTTTACAGTTGGGAAAAAATGTTTTAAAAATACCCCGTGTCTAAAGCAAAGCGGCCGAAGTCAGGTTAATTTTTCGGATGTGTGGGCGTACTTTAGGATAGCATCTACTGTACTTATCTGATGACGTCGCGTGATAAGCTCATGTTCTCTCTCGCTACAGCCTTCTCACCTCAAGAGCAACAATTGTTACGCTTGAGGTGAAGCAAACTGTAAAGACGTCATTGTTGCAATCATTGGGCAGGGGAAACCGAATCAAGTTGACACAACCTTGGCGAAACTCAACATAATTCATCATTTTGGAGACGTAGCGAGGAGATGTCAGTTCGCAGCCGGCCCGATAAGGCCTGGGACGAGCTATCGGGCGCCGTGTCGGTGCATTGACGGCAATTCAAACCTTCGGCCCAAATTCCGCCGTTGAACTGGAATTCATTGATCGGGTGTTGAGGTCATGGTTCACGCAACGAGCTCTGCTTAGCAACAGAGCCCTGCCTCATAAAGCAACCCCAGGAAGAACTTGGATTAAATTTATGTAATGGAATAAAATTTGAGTAATATATCAGGGATTTAATGTTTACTTTCAGTCCATTTTAATCATGAATTTAAACGCATTCACAGTCGCAAAGTTGGGAGAACATAGTAATGATAGCCGACACTTCAAAAAATAACAAGTGGGCGACAAATTAGAAATTAAGGGTGAAGCAAAGGGATTTAAACTTTACTTTCGGTCCACAAATGTGTCACATCGTCACCATTCCGCAGTCAGAAGTCGAAAGGACTCGGGTTTGTTTTTTGTGCGAGATGAGGGTGTCAGTAGCAACATGTGCAACAGTAGCAATGACAACCGGCTTCATGCTTTTGGAGAGAATGGTGTTGTATCAACAATCCCGTGCATCAACTAGACCCGGTCTCCCCTACTACTGTTGTCACGTTTATTTCATGTGTTTACATGGAAACCTCGCAAGCTGCCACCTGGACTGTGCCATTTTGATCCTCTTAGGCCATGGCGTGTAGCGACTCGTAATACATTGGCTTCAGTACTTTCATAATCATAGGCATCACAATTTGTTTTTAAAACGCTGCGAAAAGGACATTGCAAAACATTGCAATACAAGATGTAGGGTTGGGTGTTACGGAGACTGAGACGGTATCTTGTGGTTAGGTTAAGTGAGCCATTCACCTCAAAACAAAGCTCAGTCCACTGCAGTCGATGCAGGCCTAAACCCCCCACCTCAAAACAATGACGCTGGGAATCCCCTTAAAAAATATCGCCCGACCCCACAACGGCGATAGTGAGTGCTCAAACAAACCTTGCTGGGCTCCAAACAAATCGCGCCGCAGCCTAAGACAATCGTACCAGAACCCAAAAATCGTCAGACCCATCCTCCCGAAAAATCGCGATGGAAGCAGAAAAATTGCACCGTGGCCTCATAGCTTGCACAGGGTCCCGGAATGGTTCAGTTTATATCAATAAAAAACAAGGGGACCCTTGAAATATCGAGCAGAGTTTATAAAAATATGCTTTGAGGCTTACAATGGATGCACCGGATAAAAAATCGCGCCGACTGAGGCCTCAAGGCTCGGGGGCCCTCCAATGATGGTGTCATTGCTGAACGTCTGGCGTAGCATCTGCCGGTGTGCGTCTACCAACGCACACGACATGACCGTGTCCAACTGAGGAACTATGAGTAATTGAAGTAAAGTTTAAGGTGGATCAGTTTAGGTTTCATAGACGATTGTAAGCTACGAAGGCAACACTCTTGAACGCCCATTTTGCGAAACAATCCCAATCGCCTAATAACTTGCAACTACCTTCTATGGACGCACAAAATAATCATAGCATTCCAAGTTTGGCAGAAATGCAAGTTACTGAAAATGAAGTTCTTCAGCAACTCAACCATCTAAATCCAAATAAATCGACAGGACCCGATGAAATACCTCCCAGGCTGCTTAAACTAATTGCTATTCTTATCTACGAACCCCTTACTAAATTATTCAACAATTCGTTATCACTTGGAGTTTTCCCCAAGGAATGGAAACAAGCAAATGTGTCGCCCATATTCAAAAAGAAAGGATCATGCTTTTATCCCACAAATTATAGGCCAATTAGCCTCTTATCGTGCTTGTCCAAAATCCTAGGAAAGTTAGTTTTTAAACGAATTTATTCACACATAACTGATAACAATATACTCTCTGAAAGGCAAAGTGGTTACCGTCCATATCATGGGACCCAACTACAGTTGCTCTACTTGACACATACGTTATATTCATCTTTAGATCGAAATCTTGACTTTACATGTATATATTTGGACATACAAAAATATTTTGATACTATATGGCATGCAGGGCTTATTTTTAAGTGCAAAAACCATTGTGGGATTGACGGCACTGCATTGATGTGGCTGCAATCATACTTACATAATAGGGAACAACGTGTAAGGGTAGGAAACAGCCTTTCACCACCAACTACCATAAATGCGGGTTGCCCACAGGGTTCTGTCTTGGGACCCCTTTTGGCATTAATATATTTAAATGACTTGGCAGACATGATTACAAATGAAATCCTTTTTTTCGCTGATGACACGTCGCTTTACGCTTCACATATACAAGGCTCACTAGAAGCACAACAATCGATTCAAAAAGATCTCGATATTATACACAAATTTGGAACAACATGGGGCATACAATTTAATGCGGCAAAAACGATCCAACAAAGATTCACATGTAAGAGTATCAGTAAACCGCTAAATCTCAGAATGGGAGGCTTAGACTATGCTTAGGAAATCATAGGAAATCATAAACACCTCGGCCTTACATTTTCTTCCGACTTGCGCTTCCATAGTCACATAAACGATATTATCCTAAAGGTCAATTGTGCACTAAGCCCCCTTTATCCTGCTGCAAGTAAGATTCCCAAACAAATCCTCTGTAACTTGTATAAAATTTACATTCGGCCTCTGTTTGACTATGCAGATACTATATATGACGGACATATAACAATATCTGATGCACTCAGACTTGAGAAATTACAAAAAGAGCAACTAGATTAATCACAGGTGCACTATATAGAACATCATCCGGAAAAATTAGACCGAAATTGGGATTGGATGAGCTAAAAACACGGCGAGAAATTCATAAATTTCTTTTGTTCCACAAAATCAAGCACGCAGGTCCGGGTCTACCAACTTATATTAGAAAACTAGTTACTGAACCACGACATACAGTTACAGGAAGGCGTCTCAGAAATTCAACTACACTGACAGTCCCGCTAAATAGAATCGCCTTGTTCCAAAAATCGTTTTTCCTGGCTACAACAAAGGTGTGGAACAATCTTCCTGAAAATTTGAGGTATGAACGAAACATCAATAAATTCAAGAGGGCAATTATGGGTCGCACAGGTGCCACGATACCGCCACAATATTATTGTCTCGGTACGAAACCAGGCAACACGCTGCATGCAAGGTTCAGGATGGGCCTCACTGAACTAAACGCAGACACATTTGTTGTCAATCCTCTACATGACCCATCATGCTCATGCGGCTATTCCAAACAAGATGCAATTCATTTCATATTTCACTGTCCTCTTTATGCTTACCATAGAAATATTATATTTACCAAACTGAGAAACACGACAGATATGTTCACTAACTTAACCGAAAAGAAGATTTCACAAACGCTCATTTTTGGAAATGGTCTCGGTAAGAACCTTCAGCTGTGTGTAGCCTTAGCATTTCAGACGTTTCTTATCAACACAAAACGCTTTAACACAAAAAAATTAACATACAGAACTAACCAGGTGCTGCCGGGTGCGGGCGCAATATGAGTACCACACATGTGTGCATACTTTGTGACGATGGGGCCCGGGCGTGCTGGCGGGGCGGGCGGCGATTGTCGCACCGTGTCGGTGGTCAAGTTTTATTGGATGGAAACGTTGTTGCGAGAGGCACCTCGAATTAAGATCATTTTGGTCTTTTGTGCCAATCGCAAAATTGTTCATGCTATGTGTGCTATGATGTGCTAAATAAATAAACAAACAAACAAACAAAACGTTCTTCGACTGTATATTCAAAAGTTATATTGTTCCACTAGATTGCCGACGCCTCGTGCTTCCGACATGATCACCGAATCCCAGCAATTGATCACGAAATCCGAAACGTTGGAAATTTCTTGAAATATTAGTACTTCATTTAAAAAACCCTTCAATGGTTATAAAGACATTGCAAGTTATATTTTTCTCCCATGTATGCTTAGGTTGTACTCCGCTACTAATTTTTAGTGCTTATTTTTAGTGCTAATTTTCAGTGCCTCACAATTTGATTCCTAATCTATGACACTTCGTTTTGACCTGCCCACCCTCCCTCCGTCGGAATCATGGATTAAGCAGTGGTGAGCTGCTTGCAACAGTCTGACATGTGCTGTCTAATTCGCAGGTGCTGGATTGGTGTTGGATTCCAAAGGCAGCTTAATAAATGTCACTTGTCGCAGATTTGGACACTTGAAAGCCGTCACTCGCGCTCTCCTTTCCGACTCCATTCTCTGTGCCATGTCCCGTGCTCTATTCTTCACCCGAAAATAATGCATTTCGTGTGTAAAAATAGCTTGGATTTCGACGTGACCAATCTGATTATAATCTGCTGAAATCCACATTTCCTTCACGAGGTATATCAGTTATTTTTTTCTAACCCATATTGTTCACAACCGAAGCCTACGTACCGTACATGCGTTGCATCGTGAATTATCTACGACGCATATGACAGCGACCAAATGCCCACTGGTCGAATTCGCTGGATCGACAAGACATCGGTGTGAATGAAAGCGGCGACAATTCAGGGGTGACCACTGATCTGTATGCAGTTTTGGCTTCGAGAGGTGTTTTATTAGCCAATATCTCTCATATAGTCATGTATCCAGTTCTTCAGATAACCATCATGTATCATGTACTCATTACTTGTCGGTAATTAATTGAAGCTAAAAAGGCAGTATTTGCTAAAAATACAGTATTTAACATGTGTGCTAGATCATACCAACATTTTTGGTAAACTTGAATAGCTTTTTTATTGTCCATATTCAGAAACACTTTCGTTTCATCTATTTGTTTCATACTTATTGTCAGGCTACATAGCATTTTCACACGTCTGGACACCTCCATAAATTGCCACTCGATGAAATGCGTAATGTTGTGTTGTAAGACAAAAGCGCCATGCCAAGATAAAAGGGGTTATTCTCGACACCGTGTGAGTTCAGAATTCCAACCTTGCCTGGGTCCATTTGAACGTGGATGAACGTGAATCATTTGAACGTAGACGTGTCACCCATAGGGCCTATGGGTGACACGTGTCACCATAGACGTGTCACCCATAGACGTGTCACCCATACTGCATGCCATTGCTAAACCATGCGGCGAACCACTGGTTGTCGATGCAGTACCACCCTAGCTTCTCCACGAGGCAGTGCGCAACACTGTCGAATGCTTTTGAGGTGTCTGCCGTGACTAATGAAATCATCATACCTTTGTCAACATTGCTAGTCGCATATACTACAGCTCAAGCAAGCACTGCCGCCTTCGTCGATAGGTCAGGGCGGAAGCCATATTGTTGACGGAATATAATATGCAGACTAAGTACGTATTGCGTCAGTTTTGTACATACTGTAAGCGCACAAAGCCTACTCACGACCAGCAATATCGACATTGGTCGATAGTTGCACCGCTTAGCATCGTCGCCTTTATCTATCGGCACTATTGTAATGATTTTCCAGTTCACAATGCTACTATTAATAACATGCAGTAGATGCATGCATGCAGATGTCGGCACCGCCGCACAATGATATCAGTACATGACGATCTCATCCGCCTCAGCATGGGCGATAGCTACGGCAGCGCCGCAGGGCGCTGAGAAAGCGTTCCCGCTGCAGAATCATTGCCGGCGTGACGGGAGCAAATTTGGAGCGCCACAGACGCTGCGTTTTCTCAGTCCTTCCCAGGCTGCTAGTCAATGGCGTCACCAGGGAATGGCCAACGCCATATTGCGGGTGGATACAATGTAAATATTGCGAGAGTATCACAGTGCATCTAACATTTTAAGCCAACCGTAAGCTCAGATACAAATAGGTCCGAACAATGTGTGCGTCCTCTCTATCCGCCACTACTCTGCATATCAGTTTCCCACGGGACGGCAGCCGATTGCCAAGCTATGAAACGCTAACAATACAGGCACACAACGAGCTCGTATTCAATAGCATCATCCTGCCATCTACCGAGAAATATTGTTACCTATGCTTCAGCGTTCAATCTGACATTCATTCCTTATTCAACGCGGTAATACCAAGACCGTGCTGCTACCTAGCGAGAGAAAGCTGAACTTATGCTTCTTGGACATCGGAATTGAGAGTAGATCTTCTGAACAATCCAGTCCAGAAAGTAGATCCTCTGAACATACCGGCCCAAGAGTAGATCTTCTGAACATTCCGGGCCAAGAGTAGGTCTTCTGAAAATTCAGTCCCGAGAGTAGATCTTGTGAACACTTCCATCCTCCGAGTAGATCCTCTGAACATTTCCAGTAGTAGATCTTCTGAACATTTCCATCAGTAGATCTTCTGAACAACTAAGGCCTATTTGTAGATCCTCTGAACAATGCAGTCCCGAGAGTAGATCTTGTGAAAAAAAATCTCCTGAAAGTAGATCCTGTGAACACTTTCGTCTTCGAGTAGATCTTCTGAACAAACCAGTCCCGAGAGTAGATCTTGTGAACACTTCCAGCTTTCAGTAGATCCTCTGAACATTTGCATTCGGGAGTAGATCTTCTGAACACTTGAGGCCTATTTGTAGATCCTCTGAACAACCCAGTCCCGAGAGTAGATCTTGTGAAAAACATTCTCCTGAAAGTAGATCCTGTGAACACTTTCGTCTTCGAGTAGATCTTCTGAACAACCCAGTCCCGAGAGTAGATCTTGTGAAAATAGATGTTCTGAAAGTAGATCCTGTGAAAATAAATCCTCTAAAAGTAGATCTACTGAACGTAGGTCTTCTGAAAGTAGATCTTGTGAGCTTCCCCCATGGTACCAGTGCGAGTGCGTCCGTTGAATGCTGCACCGGAACGCATCTACATTTTCTATAATCGCTAGATGGCACTGGTACAAGCGCGCCTTTTGAATGCTGTACCGGGGTGCACCTAGCTAACTATCGTCGCCAGATGGCACCAGTTCATGTACGCCTGGTGAATGCTGCACCTGGGTGCACCTATTTGTACTATAAACGCTAGATGGCACTGCACACGCTAGAATGCCTAACCCACGAATGTCAGAGTTTATACCTGCTAGAGAGAAGGGAGCATTCCGCTCCACTCATTTTGCTTCCGCGAAATATCTCGGGAACCAATTGAGATAGATAGCTCAAATCATGCACACACCTACATGAGTATCTAGTGTACCTTGTATTAAAATATCGACGCCCGGACATGCATGATGACATCATGATGTCATAAGTGATGTCCATTGGCGCTCATATATTGGATGATTATTAGTGAGCGTTTTTATGCGAGTATTCTGCGGTGTAAATGTGGCCTTATAATTGCTACGCAGAATGGGTTAAAGATCTTGTCCAAAGTGGCTGAAACTACGCCAAAATACATCACTAAGATATGCACTCAGGTTGGCTCACTTCAGAGCTTCTAAGAGCCCCGCGAATCTTGCCGGGCCGATTCGGTGATGACCCCACCTGTCGCAACACGAAAGCCTTCATGCCCGTCCTTCATGCTTTCAGCACGAGCACTTTGCCCAGCAATCTCCACGAGCCCAGATCAATGTGCTGTTGAGTAACTCTTGAGCATGCCTGACGCTGAGAACGGGCGCAGAGGTGATCGTAGATTCTAGTTGGTCGCCCACGCGCTCTCTTCACGGTCTATAGCTTTTCATCAACGGCTTATATACAGATGTGGTCACCACGCTTCAAGGACACGGAGAACACCTCGTCTCCCGAGAGATTTGTCGCTTAACACTTAACCACTTAGGGACACTTAACCCACTTTCTTTTCAAGTTCTTGGCGATAAGTCGGTCGCCTTTCTCAAGTTCACAATTGACGACTCATTTCGGGGCATCCCTGAGGGATTTTCTTCATAATCAACTGCAAACTATAATTAAACACATGAGCATAATAGTTTTCACGCCCAGAAGCTTTTGCACTGGTTAACAAGTCCACCAATTCTTCTGCTGACGCGCACCTCCATGTTCACTGCACGCAAAATCCAACCACAATGACCCGAACCTTACAGGCAAAGACAGCTTCCCTGCCGTGGGAGACGCTGTGCGTGATCTATCTCGACTCAGTCGCCTAGTCAGTTAGGGGACTTTTAGCATAGCAACCACTGGATCATGTTACCCGGTCAAGACATCCCGCCAGCCGCCGGTCTCCTTTCGGGGTTTTTCCTGCCGCCCGGGCTGGCCGCACCGCATCACACCGCGGCTTGTCGGGATATGATTGATCACTATCGGTGTTAGAGCATCTAGGTGCAGCTGGAACTTGCGGCACATAAAGTCAAGGGATCGCTGACTTCATTGGAATTGGTTTCTGGCTGTGCGCTGTTGTGTTTTGTTAAACCTTACTTGCACTTCGAAGTGCTCAAAAGTTGAACGACTATTGCAATTACTGATTGTTTGACAATAAATAGCATATTGTTAATTGGTGTATGCCTTTTTGAATTGCTTAACGCAATGAGAATGTTCTCAGCTATTATTTCATATCTCACTTGTCCAGGTTTTCAGAATGCAACTTACCTTTATCAATCGTCAAACTGCGACAACATTTGTGCACGTAATGTTGTCGCAATGTTTTTTTATTTTTTTTTTGCCACACGTAATGTTGTCCATGTTCATTGACTTATTTCTATATCAAATCTTGTGAAAAAATTTTCATAAGAACTGTGACTTCGTCTGCTTCAATCATTTTCTGATTCAATGTCGCCAGAAATACGGCATAAAAAAAAATAGTCGAGAAAAGCATTTATGGCCAGTTTTTCCTCCAGATATCACACTGTGCACTGATGCAAGTGGGCCTGTTGAATGCTGCACCAGGGTACACCTATTAATACTTCTATTTACTATTAACATAGGCGTAGGAACAGGGGACAGGGGTCATTGCCCATCCACTTTTCAAAGTGTGTGGGGGAGAGCAAGAATGGTAGCTGGCCCACCCACTTTTGAGACCTTTAAACTTCCTAAAAGTAGCATGCACACATTTAAATGTGTGAAAAACTCTCTGCAATCTATAACTAAGTAAAATCTGCACATATTACATCGTAGCACTTCATTTTTAAAGTCATGCATACTTGGACATGACTTTACGACAATGCATCTAATTCAGGGATTGCTGTAGTGCAACATATGTATGGGTATGAACAACTTATGGTACGATATGAAAAGCAGATAAGTTTCCAGCCAGTACCAAATTACCTTCATACTAGAGTTTCACTGTAGGTATTTGACTGCTAACGTATTTAGCATTGACTTCATTAATATTACTTAGAGTATGCAATTATAAAGGCCGAAGGCAATAACGTAGCACAATCAATATATGACATACAACTGCAAATGCATGTTCCTTGCCTTGATATTTGACAACATATTGTATATGCCCTTGATCCTAGCTGCCATGCACTTAAACATTTATATGTATTTTGATTATTGAGGCATACAGATAACTGCCAGATACATACATTGTGTTACTGTAGCATAGGATGGAACGTAAAAGTTTGCACATTGCAATGGATTTGCACATTTTGGCACAGCACACAGGTAACCAACTGTCTCACTGAGATGTCTGGGTATTCTCGGTGCGGGCATGAAACATAGAAAAATAACTATTTTCATCAATTAATGGGTCTCAGAAATGTGCCGATCCCCTAACAAAAAATGGCTGGAGCCCTGAAACATATCCGAAGTCAAAGAAGCCAAATGGTTAAAAAAGAACACCTAATTAGAGACTCATACGCTAGCCAAACTGGGAGCGTATTTAATCAGAAATGAGGTGCATCAAAGCTAAGCGGTCATCCGGAGTTCTTAGCCACCAGAAAACGTGGGAAGAAGAAAACTAGTCATGGAATTGAATACAGGATGGGCCCTTGTGCCATTTAAGTCTGAACACGTTATGAGATATTCTAAGGTGCGGAATGTGTTTTACAGATATGTGTTAAGTGACCGATCATCTATGAGTTGGAGTTAAACCCTAAGGACGAACACAACACAGTGCATTTTTATTTATTGCGTTTTCCTTTACCCATGTCTGGCAGCCTGTTAATCTTAGCCTGCCACAAAATGTATCAAAGAATCTTCAACCAGCGATCACTCGTCTTTCATTTTTCTCAACTTCTTCAACACCAATCCTGAGAAATATTTTGTCATGGCCCAGAAAGTAAGCTTCGTTCTTGCTTATTGTTTCTCCTGATCATCATCAGTGGACATCTACGGGGAACATATTCAGTAACACATATTCGGTGACCATATTCAGCTGCGGCCGCGGATGTGCCGACACGCCTGCTTCGTGTCACAACTGGCACATTCAAAGTGCATGCAGCTAATCGACATGGCATACTGCACGTGACGCTGGTGTTAAGGCCATCCACCTTCACTGACATCGACGGCATTGGATTGTCCGAGTTCCAAAAAATAAAAATATTATTCGGGCTTGGTCGCCTCCGCCTGAACATAGTCGACTCCAGGCTGGCCGACGGCCACTGGCATTGTCCAGCACGAGTGGAAACACGCTCTGGTTACACCAATTCCGAAGGGTAAGGCGTCGAAAAATCATGTAATTGCGCGACCAGTACCAATTTCGCCCGTTGTAATGAAGGTGTTCGAACGAATAGTTCAGGAAAAAGCGTCTGTCGATCTAGGGGTAACAATTTACTAGCTGACCCCCAGCACGGTTATCGCAAACTGCCTCGGAATCAGAGCTTCACGCCATCACTTCAGGCTATGGATATCGGCGATATATCTGCTCTGGTCTTGTTGGAAAGCTCTCAAATGCTTCGATGGGCGGGAATGATCAACCCTGGTCGATGCGCCCTAAAGCCCAAATAACTAACTAACTAACTCAAATGCTTCGATGTTGTGCCCTACGAAATGTTACTCGAAAAAAACTGTCTTTATACAGTGTCGATACTACTTTGTTCCGCAACTCAGTCGGTCACAAACAGGAGGTTCAAATACGTGGAGCTCACGGTGTACCACTAATGTTTAACACAAGAGACAACGCAATCGGGGTTTTTCTAGGCGGCGCTCTGAGTTGTGTTTTATGCATGCTGTTTGCTAGTGACTTGACCGTGACTACTGGTGACCGGGTGCCGCATGATGTTGCGGTCGTCCAATTTGCGAATCCACACAGATCATTGCTAGCGGAAAGTGCGACTTGGAACAGCTCACCTACCGGACCGCTAACACTCCATCTAGATTCATGTACCGATTATTTTGACATTATGGCATGAAGATAAACACCAACTAGACACTTATTTTGGTCATCAAATCCTCTAGTATTGGTGAATTTCACGCCAGTCTCTCTTAATTGTTTCGGTAAAGTAGTACCTGACAGTTATATAGTCAGACTCTGACTATATTACAGCGTGAAACCTTAAAATAACTATTGACCGTCACCTGAGTTATGAAGCACATCAGCACATGTCGACGCTATGATTCACAAGTGTACTTCAATCGTATAATTATGCAACTCGCGATATGTCATCCCAAACGCCACGCTACAGAACAGCATGCCGACTTTGGTGCTGTCTATTGATGATGCTGTACATCCGTAAATGGCAGGTCGGCATATATCCAGGGAGCCGTATGCAAAATGCCGTGAGTTTCTGTGCGTGAGCCGTGACTGGCAGGAACCGATATGGCCTCGTACCAGACATTGTGAAAGAACTCAGGTGCCTCACTGTCAAGCAGCTCATCGATTATCACACGGTGCGTGCGGTGGAGGCTATATCATTACAGTCGGGCTGTCCGATTCGGACAGCCCGACTGCATCCATCGTGGCATCTGGCAGCGTGCCAACCAGAAACACACAAAACACAAGAAGCGCGGATCGCTAGACACTGCCAAAATCCGCACAGAAGCTGGGAAGTGTCGTGTGTGTTAGCGCGGAATAGACAGGCCAAATGCGCTTGTGACCGATCCCCCAACACCGGCGTTCCGAGCCCACCTGAGGCGTGCTGTTGAGTCGCAATGGTCGGCTTGATATGGCCCTGTGCGGTACCGAATCACGACGGTTGGATGTCGCGATAGCGCTTAAGTTGTTCCTTTTTATCTATCATGATGCGCATGGGTGAAAAACCACCATTGTCGTGAACCTAACGCGAATACATCCATACGAAACGACAAACGATATATATATATATATATATATATATATATATATATATATATATATATATATATATATATATATCCGTATTGCATGCATATTTTTAGTTGTATATATATATATATATATATATATCAAATAGCTACACATGCAAGATACCACACACGAAAGTATTGATATTCGAACTAGCTGACCCTCGGTGAGATTCCGAGTGGTTCCGGTTGACCTAGCGCACTTGAGTATAGAAGAAGATAATCTAGATGCAGCCTCTTTGAGTTTATTTATTACTTTATTTTTCGCTAATCGCGTCATTGTTTGCGAAATGTGAATATTTATAGGAGACTATGTCAGTTCCCTTAGCACTCAACCGTGCACGGAATTTTACCACCTTCTTAGTCAGGGGGCGTTGTTGCAATACCCCTCACATTTAGTGCTTTAATGTTGTTGATTGGTTCCAAATTAACACCAATTAGAGATTTGTTGCACTGCCGGTCTTTTCAGCTCCCCCCATCCTCCCCTCCAACTGGCGGCCATCCCGGGCACCACATCGCCCTGTTAGCGACCGACACAGGTGCTAATGGTTACTCCACACCGCACTCATCAGCCCAGAAAAAGCGGCCTAACGACTGCGCCGTCGACGGCTCAACTTCAAAGGCGAGCAGAGCCCGGGCGATGATGGGCACGTGCGGCAGATCAGATGACGGCGTCGGCAGCGACGGTCCAGGGCGTGCTGGCGGCTGAGCCAAGGGAAACATGCAGGTGGGACTGACATGCAGGGAGTGTGGTCAAGGAAGTGTTGGGAATCAGTGATGGTTTCGAACGTTGCAGAGATTAGGGGGCATTGCTATGCTTATGACGTGACAGCAGTCATGCCTTAGTAACGGTTCTAAAACGGCAGTCACCAGTGTCGACGATTACCTTTTGTTCGTAGACGTTGCGCTTGTTCCATGAATAGCTGAAGGTTATGTTGGGATCCGACTCGAACGTCTTGCTGAAGACGGTGCCCTCAACGGTGACCTTGAGGTGGACCAAGGACAGCGAGTCGGGTACGGGGTCAGAGGTCAGACGTATCAGCAGCGTTGAGTGGTAGCCGGAGGCGTCTTGTGAGTTGTAGACCAGATGCAGACCCGTGCCGGGGATCTCGGATCGACTCCTGCAGCGCCTGAAAACATGGAGGATTCGCCTGTCACAACAGTACGGATGTAATCAGTAGAAGATACAACAACATACACGACGCTTGTTGTGTAGTACGGTGTGCAATGGATCATAGTTATCGAGTTCCCCAATGTTATGGGACCATAGTTATCAGGTTCATAGTTATGCAAGGTTCCCCCTTTCAGGTACCTGATATTACAGCTGAAAGGTCTTCAACCAATTATTCGAAGTGTATATTTCATCGGTACGGTGTGAGATCGAACTTGATGTGCCGATGCTGCATCTTAGCTAAAGTGTATTCATCCGCTCTGCATTGTAACGAATAGGCTTCATGTGTATATATTTGGTATTACTGATGTGGTCTGGTAGCAATCAACTTGTTAGCCGATGTCGCGGTTCCGGTGATATTTTTTCTGGCAATTGTGCGTGAAATGAGAACTCGGAAAGCTGGATGCGACGCGATGGGTAGAGAACCCCCTGCTGAGGCTGAATGCGCGCAAAACCACAAATAACTAACTACGCTGGGACAGACAGGCTGATGCTTTGGTAGGGATTGCGCCTTCTTCCAAGCAGCTGGACATCAGGATAGGGCATAAACCGACCGTTTGCTGCCACAGATGGATAATGCGCCCACGTCCAGCAGTTTCCCGGCCCAATGGAAAATAACGAATCAAGTTACCTCCTGAGGGCAACCAATTGCGTCAAATGAGGCGCCTTTACTGCAGTCAGCAAACACTCTCCGCGGGGACAAATACGCGACCATGGCTGTAATTGCTGTTGGGATAGGGGAGAGTAAATTACCCGGATGGATCCCGCGACAGAGACTATGCTGGGTAAGACGATCTGACGGATCCCGCCTGGCAAGAAAAGCTCAGCCATACAAGGGAGCCTCCCTGAGGAGAAAATCCCAGCCAGAGGCTACTTCATGAACTGGCGACCATTGCAGCCGTTGGATGCTGATGACGATCGAAAATAGATGTCTGGTGCTAAAATCCGAACAGAGGAAAGTGGTTTCGTGCATCTGCGTAAACAGCAGCCGCACGGGTACATTATGTAGCATTTTTTATAGACAACCACAGATATGTTTTGTTGATGACAATCTGGCGATGATTAATTCATATAATTGCTCTTCACATTTTCACTAGATAATTCCCCCTCATTCACAACTGGCACCACAACTGGCCCCAACAAGGATTACTTCATATGCATCCTTCCCGTATACTGTGGCTTTTGCATCCAACTTCGGCCGAATACACTTCACGCTTGATTTAGTTTGATCTTTATCCGTAGGATGTTCCCGCTCATTCACAACTGGCACGACTAAAACAATTGACATCATGCTCTCAGTGGCACCAGATTATCACCCGAGTGAGCTAAGCCAGAGTGCCTAACTCTAGCACAAGTTCAGTTTGTTTTGTTGACAATCTTGAGTCATGGTTCTAGAAATGGCCCGGGGACCCCGTGATTGAGCCAACGCCTCAGCACTGGTCCACGCTCAAGCAAAGACGGACATGTTTTCTTGACACCGCGTGTAATATCGCTACCGCTAGCATAGACGTGACCTTAAGCAAATATGGTCACCATTGTCCTCGGTCTCCACCACTATCTAGACCTCAGAGAGACGTCACCACTGACGTAATCGTGACATGACCAGGCGACGTCACCACTGACCTGGTTATGTGACCTTCACCAGACGACATCGTCACTAACCTGGGTATTTTACTTCTACCCGACGATGTCACCACTGACCTGGGTATCAGACCTTGACCAGACGGTGTCACCACTAACCCGGTTATGTGACCTTCACCAGACGGAGTCATCATAAACCTGCGGTGTTTGATCTTGACCAGATGATGTCACCACTGATCTGGATATTTCGACATTGACCAGAAGACGTCACCACTCACCTGTGTGTTTGACCTCGACCAGACGGTGTCACCGCTGACCTGGATATGTAACCTTGTCCACACAGCGTCCCCGCTGACCTGCGTCTCGGCGACGATGACGACCGGCTGGTCGGCGTCGATGACCGTGTCCGGCTGCCAGGTGTTGACGATGGTGGGCCGCAGCAGGTCGGGTCGGTGCGGCGGACACACGGCGGCCGGCGGCCGCTGCCGCAGCGGCACCGCCGCCGTGTCCAGCAGCATGGTGATGGCCTCCAGCACCACCAGCTGGTTCCAGGCCACCGCCACCGGCCGGATCAGCGGCCGGAACGGCGCCCGCTGGAACTGCAGGTTCACGGCGCCGCCGCCGTTCACCATGATGTCGAAACCTGCCGCCGGCAGGACAAGGTGGTGGCGAGACCAATGTCTGCATAATATCCTGAATAGCGATACTTCAAGAGCCTATCTGAAAGCCAACCACGCTTTGAATGGACAAAAAAAACATTAAAAAATACACTTTTCACTTGATTAATCCTCCTTAACGTTGCCGCTTAATATTCGAACTAGCATGTCATGTCTTCGCTCTTAGCCATCTTCTGTTCAGATTTCACAGCCTAAGTCCAGACGGAGAGAGTGCACGAAGGTGGCTGGTGGTGTCCATGTGTGACTAGACTGAAGTTCCTCACCAGCCGTCTTTCCTGCTGAGGGTGAGGCCAAATCTAGTGTCCCGGTTGACGCTGACTCTGACCCCGACGATGCCGAGCCCTTGAGAGGTCACCAGACGACCACGGATCACCGATACGCGCCTAGAATGGCATCGCATGGTTATTCGATACTACCTAGTCGAACTGCTAGAACCTCTCAAGCCAACGCGCTGCAATCGTCCAACATAACTAGGGTAAATGGTAAAATAACACCGGTGGAGATATCGGTGTTCTTATAAAGCACGCAAGTTCGACGTAGATCATTTACGTTCTACAGTTATTGACACGAACAAAACCTTTGCAACAGCACGGGCTTCAATGATGCATAGTGGCTAATGCATTCGTATAATAGTTGCATGAGCCATACATTGAAATATGTAGATGCTGTGCATGACACTCGATACAATGGTTTGAAGACATGTTGGTGGAGCATGATCAGACTGAAAGCTACATGTAGAGATCCTCATAGAAAGAAGCCTTGAGTGGGCTGGCGTACCAAAATGAAACCATGGAACTCTTTCCACAGACATAGCTTTCAAATATATGAGTCGTGGATAGATTGCAAAAGTCGCAAATGTCGAAAGCTATGCATCTTCAAGTGCATTCCGCACGACATTTATGGCGAACATCTGGAATGTACACAACACGGTGGCAAACGCCAAATCATCCCGAGTTCGGAAGCTGTGGAGTTCGTTCCCTAAGCCCGAGACCATAGCAGCCTCGTAAGACATAACGCCAGCTGGCCGGGCAGCGCGGAGAGGATCTGGGCAGAGCGCGGGCCGACACTCATTGCCAGGCGGACGGACAGACAGCGCACTTACCGAGGCTCGAACGCACTCCAGAATCGACTGCGTGAACAGACGGTCCAGGTCACAGAGGAGACACGCCAGGTGCAGTCTCGATGCGCGGGCACACACAGGGAGACATGAGAGACGCGGACAAGACGTCACAGTACGTGTCACTTTGTGGCTACACGGAACAGGCAGGGGCGGTGGTGTCGCCGTGGACCGGTGTCGGCGCGAGACACCGATGCGTGGTCGGGCCAAACATGTCATGTGCGCAGGCGTGTTCAAGCTAACACAAATAATGCGTCGCACTTTGTGCCACATTCGAGGAGAAGTGTGATAACCGGCGCCGACAAAAAGTGAGCAAGGTGGTGAAAGTTTGTCTCCGTGAAGCAAGGTGGCACAACGCTGTCCATGCGACGTGATTGTTCTACGCACTTCGCGTGTACGTAAGAACGGTAGTACGTACGTTACCGTGTACGTAAGAATGGGCACATTTTGACCAAAAAAAGTATTTCAATGGCATACATTCATTTGCGCATATGGAACATGATGAAGATGCAAAAGTGCTATCATGCTCGAAGAATAATACGTGGTCGCATGAATTTAAATGAAGTCAACAATAAGGTAAAATACAATTTGCCAAATGCGCATGAGGTTTCGCCAATGCCAATTTTAGCCTTGGCCAACGTGTTCGAGGGGCAAATGGCACCGCCTGTCTGCCAAAGACCAACTACTGTAAGAAATTGACATCAATGACATTCAATGACCTTAACAGCAGTTGTGCTGTTATGAAGTGACCTTGACAAAGTAATCAAGGGAGCCGGTGCAGTTCAGGCTGTCAACTGAACGAGGAAAAGCCGCCAGAGCAACAAGGACCCAACAGAACTAGAGAAGAAAATATATAGCAAGCAACATTAGACAAGGACAGATACAGTGCAACAGAGGATAAGGATTCTTGGTCCCATGGTGTATGAGGTAAACTATACCGCTGTTTTCGTTGCTGACTGGTAACTTAAATGAAACCAAAAATGTATATATCTGCTTCATCGTCAAAATAAATATATCATTGGCATCATATCATCTCTTTCTAAAACAACAGTCTATGGGATCTTCAACAATATAACGCTTTCTTCTCTGCAATTTTGATGCCAGACATTTGCTACATGGAGCCATTTTTGATGGTATGGCATCACTCTTTCATCATATGTGCAGACATCGTTTTAGCAAGGATTGCTGGCAAAGCAAGAAATGAGTAAAGGTATGATATTCGCCACCTTGGAAAAGTACCATGTTGCAATAGCAATTCGTGTATAACAGGTAATCCGGTAGTTAGCCTGAAAATACAAGCAAAGTATGATTAGTACAAAAACAGTTTGTGCATACGGCGTGATTGTTCCACGCACTTAACGCGTACGTAAGAACGGACACATTTCGACAATAAAAATTATTCATTCTGACATCGATCACTATGTAGTAGGTTGCTGCGCATTTCAATATCATCATGTTTGGAACACAAGTTGCATAGATATGCAGCCTAATCTGAAGAAACTTTTAATATACCTAATCGTAAATAGTTTTAATCATAGTCAATTGTATGTCCGTGGTCATTTAATTTTTGTCTTAATTGGGGTGGAGCGGTCGATCAGCCAACAGTGCATTTCACAAGGTATCATTTCGTACTATTGTTGAGGCAATCGGTACCTTCGTGATTATTCCTTTTGCAACATACATTGAGGGTATGTTCGAACTGTGTCCCCAATGTGACCTAAATGAGTACCAAAAGGTGTCCGATAGGCTTCAGACTGTTAGGCCTCACCTACCCGCTCACCTTCCACACATCTTTTTAGTACGCAAAATCAAGCATCCAGCAATTTTATTAGCAATTCCCTTCGCGCAAAATTTCAAATAGTGCTGCCACATATTCCAGTTTGACATGGTAAAAAGACCAAAAATAAGGTACCCTGCACAAGTATAAAGGTCGAAAATGCCGAAATGCATAAGTGCGCTCCTGACAACGGTTCGTAATATTTGGTAGACTTATCAGCTGATGCAATGTCGCCCATATTTCATGGTTCGTTTTCTCGGTAGTACTGCTACCTACTAGCAGAAACCAAAATGTCAAAAGCATAGCTGAGGAGTGTTAGGTGGAACGTGCAATGGCACTTTTCTCACGTTGTGTGCAATAATTTGTATTTAATTGAATATCTGTAAAACTCGCATACAGTGCTCAACAACCCAGCACCCATTCAAGTGTATTGTCTGCCCTGATTTCTAGTACCCTAGACATCAGCAGAAGGCACCATTAAAAATTTCGATTTGAGGAACACATACACAAATATAAGATTTACCGGAGGTGTTACTTTGTAGTCTATTTTCTAGATGGAGCCGAGTGGACCGACTATTATTTCAGAAAGAGACAATATGCTACCTGAAAACGGGGGCAGAACCAAGGTTAACCAGCGGACGCCGCTGACGGCACGGTGTGCGAATAGCAGCCGTCGCGAGTGGAACCCTGGCTGGCGTGGGAGACGAGGTCACCAGACGAGGTCACCAGACGAGGTCACCAGACGATGGCGTACCTTTCGCTGTACTCGTCTTTCTCGGCGTAATCCTGCACAGACTTCTCCTCGATGAGGAACTTAACGCGCTGGTAGAACGAAGCCGTCTGTCGAGCCGGCTGCTTGCGCAGCAGAACGTCCACCGGCTCCGGGGAGATGAGGCACATGAGGCTGTTGGAGCAGGCGGCGTCCCAGCAGCACTCGGAGTCGCTGCAGTCGGCCATGCCGTCTGTGGAGAGGTGAGGAACGTGGCACTGCTGTCCCAACAGCACTCTGAGTCACTGCAGTCGGCCATGCCGTCTGTGGAGAGGTGAGGAACGTGACACTGCTGTCCCAGCAGCACTCTGAGTCGCTACAGTCGGCCATGCCGTCTGTGGAGAGGTGAGGAACGTGGCACTGCTGTTCTGACAACACTCTCAGTCACTGCAGTCGGTCTTGCCGTCTGTGGAGAGGTGAGAAACGTGCCATTACTGTCTCAGCAGCACTCTTGAGTCACTGTAGTCAGCCGTGCCGTCTGTGGGGAGATGAGGAACGTGGTACTATTGGAACCGTACATTTTGTTTAACAAGTGTTTCTATGGTCTTTCGGTCGCCCTGCTTTAGACCAGTCTATCGCATGCTACCATACATTTTCTGAACCTATCTTTTGTTGGTCGGTTAGGAAACCGCCGGTCTGTGTCCCAATATAGCATCCGCGTGATATATATATCTATATATATATATATATATATATATATATATATATATATATATATAATATATACATAGACAAGAGAGAGAGAGAGAGAGAGGGAGAGAGGGGGGGGAGAGAGAGAGGGGAGGAGAGAGGGTAGAAAGAGAGAGACAGAGGGAGAGAAGGGAGACAGAAAGAGGAGACAGAGAGAGAGAGAAAAAAAAAGAGAGAGAGAGAGAGAGAGAGATAGAAAGAGTAGAGAGAGAGAGAGAGAGAGAGAGAGAGAGAGAGAGAGGAAGAGAGAGAGAGAGTGAGAGAGAGAGAGAGAGGAGAGAGAGAGAGAGAGAGAGGGAGAAAAAGGATTAAATCTGGTGACATTTGGTTGGAGACACTCCAGCCGGGGTTGGTTGGAGATACTCCAGCTGGAACAGACACCAGCAGGAGCAACATAAAATTTAACCAACTTAGCGAACGTTAGATTGTTGCATAGTGATGTTCAGAAAGGAAGAAACCGATGATTATAGTCAATTATGGGAGCTTGAGAAATATGTCGCTTCTGTGTGTTACGTGCTACTCACTTACGCATACAAAATATACATGCAACTATTTTGGAGATATTTGAACACCTAGCGTGTTACTGTATTATTCTAAGCGTTATCACAGATAGTGAAGGAAACAGCGCCCGGAAAAAATGTTGATGCGCCATTGAGTCCATCTACGCCTGGACATCCGTCCAGACCCACCTCCATCGTTGTTGTCGATGCCGTCGCGACAGTCCATCTCCAGTGGCATGAACAGTTGGCGCCGTCCCAGCCGTCGTGGCACGAACAGCTGTACCAGTGGTCCTCTATACTGCACGTACCGCGACCACCGCACCCTTCCGGGCATCCGGCTGAAACGGGGTCATGTCGTGTCATGCAATGGTACGCAGGGAGGGTCCGGGCAATTAAATACGATGGAATGCATTCGAGGCCGATAAAATCAAGCCAGATTAAACTACGCCAAGTTGTGCAAGAGTTAGCTCTTGTTGTCGTCCAGAAGTCCGAGAGGAACT